>APFE031125154.1:0-10385 GCA_000404065.3 Pinus taeda
CCCAACCTAACATAGGGTCCAAAACCAAAATTTTCCAGGGCGCTGCTCCGGACCCCATAAAGTGGAGTTACGGGTGCCCTTCAAACCCCCTGTTAACTACGTGGAAAGAATATAACACAACCCAACATCTACGACATTTACATCTATCTTGCCTTCAAATATGGGAATGTCAAAGTTTACTTGCACCTTAAAGGGAGTGGTACCTCTAGGGTGGCTACTAGATGAAGATGCATTGCTTGTGGGCATTTGCTGAAGGCTCTGGGAAAAGTTATCCATTATCATGTTCATTTGTCGCTCAAGAGATTCTTTGAGAAATATTTTGAAAGGATCTCTTTCTCCCTCGTCTTTCTTTTATTCCACCATGGGAGGCCATCGGGGTTAGTGGGGCTGGTCTTGTAAAGGTTAAACCAATTTGAGCGCTAACTCCTTATACCCTGACCTCGTTAGGGACATGCACAAAAAACCAAAGAAAAAAATACCGCTCTCATACCATTGATCCAGATTTATGCAAGAATGAAATGAAATACATATTTAAACAAAAACATAGAGCTACAATGAAAACTAAATTTCAATTCATTGATAACAAAATACTGAAATTTTTTTACATGCATAATGGAAATAAACTAGCTCGGGTAATGATAGTTTATCTCTGAGAAGAGATGTAGTGGATACATGCCTCTAAATTGTGTTACAATGAGGCTCATAAGAATTTTTATTATTGAGAAACAAGGAAAAACTGAAAACATCCAAAAACCTAACCCTAGGAGATGAAGTGCCAAAAGTTTGTGGGCCTCGTTGGGGTTAGTTGGTATACCAACTTCCCAGGGTCGTAACTTTGGCATATAATCTTCGTTTGACGCGTACAATAACTCGTTAGAAAGATGTATCCGAGGAATACAATTTTCGACTACAAACCCCTATCATAAGCTATTAAGTTTCCCATTTTCCAAAAAGATGTCATTTAGGGCTTCAAAACGACTCTAGAAGTTCAGAACTCGAAAAACTGCCAAAAATAGTAAAATGTGCTACAATTAAAGAAACATAAAGAAACAATGTTGGAGGTCCAAGTGGAATAGATTGGTGACCACCAATATCCACCTAAATTAGATCCGACAGAATCCAAGAAATGGTATTGATCTCGATCAGTGAATAAAATTGATATTAGATGGAAAACTTATTCATGATTTAACCCTTTGCTCTCTTCTAATGAATATTAGATCACCCACGAGTTGTATGAAATGTGCTTTCACATTTTAATAATATTTAAAAAAAATATGTTTTTCAAACTGTGTGGATTCATGATTTTCATTGTACAGGGTACCGTGTACATTGAGACCTCAAGACCTCAGGAAAGAGAAGATATAACTTGGTAGTTTCCATTTGATCATATCCAACGAACAAGATTCACCTTGATTAATGACTCGAATTGATATAGGATGTGAAACCCATTTGTGAATTAACCTTGTGTTTTGATTCAATGGGTTTCACATGCGTGGAGTGGACCTTCACGTGCATTTAAATAATACGTTATAAAGTTTTATAAAGTTGTTTTTAAAACTTTAGATTTTTACGTGCATGAAAATATTTTATAAATTTAATAAAATTTCATAAATGGGTTTTAAACTTTATATTTGATGCAAAAATTATTGATATTGGGATGTTTGAAGGTGAGATTTGGATTTCAGAAAATGCTCTTACATGAAATCCAAAGGTGAAAATTTATTTAGGTCCACGATGAAAAATCATATCAGGTGAAAAGTAATAGGGGATGTTAATCAAGTCTTCACTCAATAAAACAAGTAACAAGTGTATCAAAGCTTATAAGAAACCTATATTTACTGTATCTTTATTATACATTTCCCCTTTAGTGGATATTATTAGTTAATTAATATGTTTTATGAGAGTTAATCATTGCCTTAGATTGATGCTTAACATATATGTGTATATTGATGTTTAACATATGCATGTGTATATTAATGTGCCTGATTATATTGTCATATAGTGAAATAATTATATAATAATATGCATATACATTTCTTTTGATATGTGACATTATTTAATATAATTTCATTAATGTTGCCCATTATTTTTTAAACTCTTTAAGCATTATCTAATGAGTAACCTTTAAATTATTCAAATGTTGTCAATTATGCTCAAATAATTCAAAGGGAGAATGATTTTGATTAGAAACTTTGAATGATTGAGGTGGAGATTAAATGTAAGGGGCAGGTTAGAATAGCAAAAATGAATTTGAGGGACAAAAATAGGCTAGCAATAACAAAATAAGGGTCCATTGTGAGGTAGATTTTACAGAGGTAGCCCATTTTTTAAAGAGGGTTAGATTGGGCTATAATAGAGTCACAACTCTAATGAGATGAATTACAAGAAAGGAATCAACATTTTGACTTGGTTCTTGTACAAGAGGATTCTCTGTTTTATATTGCTTCCCATCAATAACCGACACTTGATGAGATTAGTGAGGCCACTTTAGGAGAATATTCACATGAAGATGCATAGGTTCTACTTACACTTTCCAAGCCCATCACCAAAAATTGTGAATAGGTTATCATAAAAAATAACATAACTAGTCTCCAATATGAAAAATATGTGCCCTTTCACATTCCAAACTACTTTAAACCCATCAAGTTTTAGAGTGTTGGGTTTCTCCAAGACAATTCATCTTCACTTGCTCTACAACCACTTAATATTATCAAATTCCCACATTGTGATCAAGTTATCCATTTTAAATCTTAGATTTTTGATCTTCATCCTTGTGAGCATTGTAGAAAACATACTCATAATTAAGAAAAATGTTCCAGACACTAGGCTTCTACAAGAGAACAAATTCACCTTGAATGGACCACTTCTTGGAAATGGTGTTCAACAACCAAGAAGATATATTGGTCATACCTCAAAGTTCATTCTCAAGTATTGACACATCTTGCAGTGGATATATCATCTTCTCACCTTGTATTTAATAGGGGGGAATTGTCGATCAACTACTAGCTTTGAAGTTATATCAAGCGTGCCTAAGCCACAACCCAAATTAGATCCAACTGCCAAATCCTAGATCCAGAGTTAGCTAGTTCCATAGTTATAGTTATAGCTAGGGTTCATGTCCCATGAGCATGATTTGGTTGGTGGCTAGCCTTAAACCACCACTTGTAGAAAATTTTAGATTCTACAACACATTTCATTAGTTTACGACCATCTTTACATCATCATCAAGGAGCACTTCTACTTCGCATAAGACTTCAACTTCTAGCTAGATTTAGAATTGTTCCAAGAACTACTTTGATCCAAGTTCCAGAGTTGGTGGACAACCTTAAACCACCATTGATAGAATACTTAGGATTTTCCTACCTCATTTCGTTTGTGGTATTCCTTAAATCACCATCAAAAGAGCACATCCAACCATTAACTTCTATACACCTTTGTATTTCATCTCTCTTATTGGACTCACACACGCCCCTTCAAATTAAGAGGGAAATGTTGGACACCTAATCCATCAAGGTTGGTGGTGTGGAGGAATGTGAACCATCATGAGGAGTTCAAGAGACCTTGGTAGTTGAATCTAACAGTCACAAGTACTGTCTAAATATGTGTATGATTTTAGTAAGAAATAAATGCATACTTATCTAATATGTTGTCTATTTTTTTGAATGTGCTAATATCATGGAACATCAATTCCATTTTGGTTGAAGGATCCCCATTTAAATTTTTGGCTTAAGGAACTTGATTTACACTTCATATACCAAAATTTCAAATACAGATTCAACAAAACATATAAGCAATACTAGAAGCTCAATTAGCATAAACCTTTAAATGAACATGAGAGATATTATAGAATGGAAAATAAAAAATTTCACACCATAAATATTCACATAGCACATCTTAGATTTTACACTGGAAACCATTGACCGGTAAAACCAACCAATCTTTGAGCCTCACCGCCCTTATATTCTCAATCGATTATTATAGCTAGATTACAATGAACTTCAAACTTGGTCCACATGTCAGACCAATTATCTCATACACACCTGATCTATATCAATCATTACTATACATCATCTCTCATTAGCCTTACTTCATTCTTAATTGATTTTCACATAAAAATCTAACTTGAAAACATCTTAACTTAGTATAGCTAGGTGAATATCATTAGCTAAGATCCTAGGAATCTTGGGATTCCTAACTATTTTCCAGCCAGTTCTCACTGTAGTCTATTTCCCTTTGACCAACAGTCTTAATCGACTATGTGAATGTGCTTGGCTATGATCCCTTTGATTTCTCTAGTCAATTATCAACTTTTGTTGGTAGCTCAACTATCCATCATCTTTCACTGATGTGACTGCTCTTGACTCGAGCATTGAATTATATTCTCACCGACTTGACCTCAACTGTCCAATCAAATTTTTATCCTAGGCAATTGCTCCTAAGTAGATTTATTGAGGTTCATTCTTATTTATCTTATTCGACCAATTAATTGTCCAACAAAAATCAAGTCAATTGAGATTACCTATAAAGAGTGGAATATTCTCCCACTTGTCTTATTTGCATGAATTTTTAATATCATGCCTTTTAGTGAACTAAGAACCCCAAGCTTGGCTCCTCTCTACATGAAGAGAATCAACCATCATTCATTGAATTTGTTAAAATTCTACTACATTATTCACCATTTCTACCTTTACCAACGTCACCTTCTTACTTTCCACTATATTTATAATGAAATGTTATTGTACATCAATAATTTATGTCCTTGAATGGGAAGCTAGATTCTTTTCCAAGACAATTGCATTCTAACCGTTACAATATGTCCTTACTACTTATTGAGCAAACCTGATCTTTGAACACAACTTCCACAACCATAATGATTTCCTTACTTGTAAAATTGGCTAATATATATTTAGTATCCATCATCAATAATTCCATGAATAATTGTTCCTTATTCATCCAGCTAATAGCTCCACCAAACTATTTGAATATATATCTTCTACTCAACCTTATTTTATACAAATTAATAGCCCATACAACATCAATAAATACTCACACGATTGATTCATTGTCATCCTCAGGTCCTTCATGGTAGTAGATCACATGATCACTTGTGCCATGAAAATACCTTAATAATCTCTTGACAATAGAACTAATATCTATTTCAAGTGTTTCATCTATCTTCTTAATACTCCCACTACATGATAAATATCTAGTGGAGTGTAGACTATTACATACATTAGACTACCTACAACACTTGCATATGGAACACAAGCCATGTCCTCTCTTTCTTCCTAAGTCTTTAGACACTAATCAATAGTTAATATCTCCCCAATACGAAATAGTACCTTCATTCATTTACAATATTTCATGTTGAGAAGCTTCATAATTGTTTCAATGTACTTCCTCTAATTTACATAGAGTTTAATAATTGTGTATTCTCTACTGATCTCCATTCCAAGAATGAAATGTGTAGCATTGAGATCCTTCATGTCAAATTTGGAGGATGGTTGCGTCTTCACCTCAATAATGTTGTTCCTAACGAACAAAAAGTCATAAACATACAACACTACATATATGAACACTTGCCTTTGAACTTGAGATATACACAATGATTAGCTCAACTTCTTAGAAGTTCCAATCCTTAGATGTTTGTGTCAAACTTATAGTACCACATCCTAGGTGATTTATTCAAACCATAAAAGGACTTTGTCAGCTTGTAGACCAACTTCACCTTTCCCTTTACCATAAAAACCTTCATGATGTTTCATGTAGATTTTCTCCCTTAAGTCACCATGTAGAAATGATGTCTTTGATCCATTTTATCAATCTCCAAATCAAATATTATGGCTAGAGACAATAGTACTTTGATGGAAGTTAATTTTGAAATAGGGGAAAATATCTCACCAAAGTTGACTCCTTTGACTTAGGAACAACCTTTCACCTCCATTTGAGCGTTATACTTCTCAACTTGACCTCTCGCATTCAAATTTTTCATGAACACCCACTTACAATCAATAGGTTTCCTTCCATCGAGTAATTTTGCTAGATCTAATATCTTATTCTTGTGCAAAGAATCCATTTCTTTCTTCATGGCTTTTGACCAAAGTTTAGTACCATCTATCAAATTGACTACCTCCCCACCTTACCTAGATTCATGATTAGTGGTAGATAACACAAAATAAATTCAAAAACTAGGTGGGGTGTACCTTTTAGGTTATTTCTTGACTCAAATAGACCTCCATATAAATAGAGCTTGTTGTTCCCCCTCTTCATCTATCTCAATTGACTCATCTACGTTTCTTTCCTCTAACTTCAAGTCAATTAACATTTTTTTTCCTTTCTACTTTTTTGCAAGTCTCTTCATCCCAAGAAGTACACCTAAATTTTTGAATATCACATGTAAAATATGAAATATCTTCCTTGTTATCAGACCCCATAACTTATATATTTTCATTCCATCCTTGTAGCCAATGAAAATATATTTGACTTTTTTCTTTTCATTTGAAATATGAACAAAAGCTTCACAGTAAAAAAATTTGAGATGTGCAAGTGATATAATTTTACCAAATCATACTTCTTATGGAGTTTTTTCAACCAACACTAATGATGGAGAATTATTTAGTAGGTAACATGTAATTATGATTGCTTCCACCCATAAATATTGTGTCAATCCTACACTAGTAAGCTTGCTTCTTTCCTTGTCCATCAATGTCGTATTCATTCTTTTAGCAACTTCATTCTATTGATGAGCGTATGGAGCAGTCATTTGGCATACTATCATATGCTCTTTTAATAATTGCTTAAACTCTTTACCACACAATTCATATCCATTTTCATTTCTTAGCACCTTTACCTTCCTATCTATCTGATTCTCAACAAGAGATTTGAACTGTTAAAGTTTATTGAAAACTTCATATTTCTTCCTCAACTAACACAAATACGTCATCATGGAGAAATCATTAATGAAGGAAACATAATATATAGATTCACCTAGTGACTATATTGGTATTTCCTAAGTACATATATGAACTAACTCTGTATTCACTTTTCCCTTATAGTGCCAAATGGGAATCTAACATGATTATGTTTCCCATAAATCCAATGTTCACTAAAAATTGACTTCTAGAGAGTTACCAGATAGATCTTTGATGATACATTTACTTTGAATTGCTTGAATTCCTTTCTCTCCATTGTGTCCCATACTTTGACACTACAACATGGTCTTGTTGACTAGACAAGAAGCTAACATATTGATTTTAGGGCTAATTTCACTACTACATCCACTCGGGTTAATGTGCCTTGAAAAATCGTATAATGTCCCAATCTAAACACCTCTCATCAACACCATCACTCCACAAACTATCTTACATGAATCCTTATTGAACATTAAATGCATATTTTCATCACCCATTTGGCTGACAAATATTACATTCCTAGCTAAACTTAGAATATGTAGGACTCTTAACAATGTTCTAATCCAACTGTCCTTTAGTACTAGTGGAACTCGATCATGACCAAATATCATAAATTTTAAATTGTCCCTCAGATGGACATCCCCTCCATTATATTATTCATAGTTGCAAAACCATTCCTTGTGGGGTGTCATATGATAGGATGCTCCTTAGTCGATTAACAATGCCTTGTAATTTGACTATGTAATCGTTGAAGCTAAATACACATCCCTAATTTCTCATCCAAAGAATTTATCCCTTTAGTTTGCTACTCATCAAATCCCTTACTCTATTAAAAAATATTCAATTTACAGTATTGTAATTTGTAAGGTTTGACCTTACCAACCATCAATAATATAGCGAAGTAGAGGTCACATTAATCACTAATACTCATTTTTGTTTTTATTTTTATTTTTTTAAGCATTACGAACTTAGTTATCTTGTACCTTCATCTATTTCAATATACGAATATCACATAAGAAGTCAGGGATAACTTTCCCTCAAAACCAACTCCAAAACACATTTCCTCTCAAGTTTAAAAGATGACAGCATGTGCTCTTTTCATACTTATACATGAGCTCTACGTAAGACTGGAAATAAATTCCACCATAATGCCATGTGTGAACATTAAGTTAGATCAACCTATTTGATATCCTAGATTATGCTAAATAAGATCCACCTATTGACTCTTGATATCATAACTACAAAAATATCATGCGTCTATTACAAAAATCACATATAAGTGTATGAGTATTAACCTACCTATATCAAGGTAACTAAGGGAAGAATATGCCTCTCTTCATATGTAAATATAATAAATATGTTATGTTTATGAAATGGAATCACAAAATATGTTAACCCAACAACATTTCCGAATTCATCATTTAAAAATTCTCAATCTCAATTATTAAGGCAATGCTTCAATCATGATTTGTATAATGAATGTTGCAACAAAAGCAACCACTGTTACCAATCCAGAAGCATATTATTCTTCAAAAAGTGCCAAGTAAAATAATGGACCTACATAAATTGGGCACAAGTATTTGTTTTCTATGGTCATTGAAGCACAAGATGCCCCTGAATCATT
The DNA here is from genome assembly GCA_000404065.3 of Pinus taeda. Taxonomy (NCBI): domain Eukaryota; kingdom Viridiplantae; phylum Streptophyta; class Pinopsida; order Pinales; family Pinaceae; genus Pinus; species Pinus taeda. The sequence continues at coordinate 8,536 of APFE031125154.1, forward strand.
GGATCTCAGACGAAACATATTATGCTCACTTGCACAAAATCCTACAAAATTGTCAGCTGTAAAATTGTTTCCAACAACGCACTCCCCTTTTTTTCATCGAAATATCTTTATATAAAAAGTAATAAATATTCCATTCTCTATTCACATTTCAAAAAATTATTAAATTCATTTTTCACATTCATACAAAAAAATTACAGACATGGGAAGCTACACCCGTTAAATAGTCTAATCATAAATTTCTAGTACATAGAAAAAAACCACAGTAGTAAAAATTTCACCCTAACAATTTATATGCACAAAAGCTACATCCAATCAGGACTTTTGACAAACACTTAGCAAACATGCAATCTACAACCATTGAGGCCTTTTGATAAAAAAACTGCAAGCTTTCAATCAAAAACCATTGAGGCATTTTTTCAAACACTCGGCAACAATGAATTTGAGATTCTTCTTCAATCTATTTATCTCATAAAATTCAAAAATTGAAACTTCAAATGTTGGCATCTTGAAACAGGGACTAAATAATCTTAGTATTTCATCAAATACTTAATAACAAACACACATAACTAACAACATCGATTTGAAAAATTTCCCAAATTTATGATCCGGGTTTTGAAAAGCGTATTTTTTTAATCAAATCAGGGGTTACAGGTCCATATGGCACAAATACCCCTTGATGTTTTCCTGAATCGGTACGAAACCACACATTGCATTTTCAAAAACTAGCAAATATGCTCACTCTAGGAATTTCATTTACAAATTTTGTCAAACAGATGACATGTAAGCTTGAATCTACAAGTATGCAAAACAAATAAAAACCTATAATTAAATTATAATTACTTATGTATTTTCTAAATGCCTTTCAAAATTATTTCATCAACTATAAGCGAATTGAAGGGATTTGAGATTCATCAAGCATTATTTTCATTCCTACAAACACATGACAAGCATCTTGAACTATTGCAATACATAATGACTAAAAATTACCTCAATGATTCTCTTTGAAACTCTTAGCTTCCATCTTCTTCTTTTTTTAGCATTTTTATTTTAATAACTGATCTAGTGAATCCTCCAGGTATATTTCGAGTATGCATCCATTTCCTACTCTGGTAGGCTGTAAGTTAACACTTATTCATGCATAATGATTTAAAAAATAATAACATTTCACATTCATAGATTTTGTCAAACACTTTGCAAAATATCCTGAAACCATTTTTAAAACATGCCTCTATTTACCTAAAAGAAAACCACAACTCATGAAACTCTTACCCAAGTCCTTTGGAATTTGTTTATTGCAATTACCTTCAACAATATTTGGCTTTCCTTTCTCAAATGCTACAATATCAATGTTAGTACAATAGACTACCCCAATAAAAATTCCATAACATCTTGAGATCTAAACATCCATTCACATATAGACCACTCTTAGTATTCATTTTCAACTATCCAATAAGATTCCAAATAACATAAGCTTAAACCAAATTAGATTCTTGCAACAATTTAAATTTCTAATTTTTATTTTATGCTAAAGCTATACTATAATTTTAGGAAAATAAAAATTATACCTGAAGAGATATTCAACTCCAATTGCTGAGAATATGATCCATCTTTGATCCCTTAACCAACTCATTTGAACCATCTAGTTTTCCACCCAACCATATCTAGGGAGAACTTCTCTCTCTGGAACCCCAAAGCTGTAAGAGCTCACAAGGAGTACCAAATTATAGTCATAGAGAGATATACAATACCACTCATGTTCAAATCCATTGGGTAGAGATACTTAGTAATTTAGATTAGCATTTGGCTACTCTCCAAATCTCTCCCTCTCACAATCTTCTTCAAATCTCTCA
>APFE031125161.1:0-23952 GCA_000404065.3 Pinus taeda
CCAAATCTGAAATTTGTTGAAGAAAGTGTAACTAGGTTCGCAATTTACAAAATTAATTTTGATCTTTGCACTTGTTAAGAAAAAGAAATGTTATTTGTCAATTATAACAATGAGTTTCTTTCTCATTTAATAGGTCTAATAAAGTCATACAATCAAAAATATCTTCTTGAGCATATTTGTAATGTATATAAGTCTACCTACTGACTAGATTAGCCCATCAAGACCAACACAATCCTCATGAAGAAGAAAAGAATTAAAATGATAAGGCATAAAGTCATGTTGGCCTCAAAAATATATGTATACTATCATGTCAGCTCAATAAATAGTCACAACTTTTCACATTGTATGCCAAACCATTTATGGAGATGTGACCACTATAAATATCCTACTAGGATCACCACAGTATACATAGAGCTCAGATTTTTCTTTACAACTTCATATGGGTACAAGAGGTGCAGGAAGACAATTTCAGATAACATTTTTGGAGGTCTGTTCACAAATTTAGCAAACTCAGATGGGTACAATAGGCACCTCTACACTTCTCATGGAAAATTACAGTGAGAAAGATGATAAACTTCTTCTCCTCAATGGTCCACATCTTAATGAAGGAAACAAATTTATTTTTTCCAGTGGTGAAGAAGATCTCAGGGCTACAATAACACAAAAAGTCTTAGCATAATTGGAGGTAAAGATCTTGATGCAAGGAACTCTAAGTAATGCATTCTTAGCATTGCTTTCTAAACATAGTCATAATCTCGGTATGATTGTGACCTCACAGTTATACATTTTTGGCATTCTAGACACAGTCAAGATCTCGGTGAAGTAGCAGTCATGGTCTTGTTCTTTAATGAAGACAAGATCATGATCAAGATCTTGGTGTAGTTGACATTCAAGTAGAAAGACCTCATTGACATGGTGATGAAGCAAGAAATGGTGCAACTAGAAGGACCTCTTTGGTACTATGATGATGATCTAGATGACGTAGTAATGATGATGATGATGTCAACAATAAGAAGGGGATTGGTGTCTTCAACATGGAGTGACCTAGTAGGTCAAGGGTCATGGTCTTGGCATTCTTCATGTAGGATATTTATAAGAACAATTTTTTGTGGGTTTTCCTCTCCAAGAGGAATAGGTTTTGACCCTAGTAGAAAGCCAACATATGGTGTTCTTGTCTCTTGTATTTTGGTGACTATTTGATCAAGTAAGAAATATACACACTAATGATATTAAGATAAGATTGTGCTAATAAGAAAAAATTTAAAATATCTCACAAATAGTTATCATTCTAAGAAGAATCACATTAACTATATTTTCCCTATATTCTTCAATAACATTAACTACCAAGAGGATCCCTATGTACCACACAATATGTAAACTATTTCTAAGAGTGGTTGAGCCAATGGGGAAAGCATCAAGAACAATAATCTAGAATTATGAATTTGCCTCACTCACCATGATTATATATGCTTTGCAAATGATATCCAAACACTCAAAGGCATTGTTGACTGACTGCAGATCAAGTTGTAATAGAGAAGGGATTGATTTTAAAAGTGACTGCTGATCACTTTAGTGTTATCCCATATGAGAACGCAATGAACCCTATCCTTAGCTTTTATGGCATCCATGAGAAAGTCTAAAATGTGAGCGGAAACCATGTGTAAATAGGGAGCTAAGTCGCAACCTTGTCTAGTCAACTTATGTAATACAATTATGTTCAATGGTTTCCCAGTCACAAAAGAAATGTTTGATGCATTACTGAAAGGAGGTTTGACCATTCAAACAAACTTGCTGCCAAACATAAATACATGTGAGCATATGGAGGATAAATTTTCAATCTACACTGTTGTAGGGTTTATCATAATCAATCTTTAACAACAACATTTTCTGGCCAGTTTCTCTAGACAACTCTAATATCGATTCCCACAATGTGATTATAGTAACCAAATTGAATCTGTCCTAAATGAAGTTGGTCTGCTCAAGCTGGAAAATACATGTAGCTACCTTTTGGGCCCTCAAAAGACAAGGGTCTTTGTGATAAGCCTCATCATTAGGTAATTATATGGACCTTAATTCACCTCCTAGCTTAGTTGAACCAACTATTCTCATAACTTATTGCATACTTTTGATAATATTTTGTTTATGAAATGAGTTAGAGTTGGATATTTTTCTTTGTGGTCTAATGTGCATTTAATCTAGGATGGAAGGATAAAGGCAAGGAGCTTTGACAAAGTCCAAGGTCAAAACACAAATGGGATAAGGGAGAGGGATTATAGAAGGTAAATCCTCCTCATTTTCTGCCCCTCTATTCAAATATTCCTCCATAATCTTGAAGTACAAGTAGCCAAATCACGAGGACTAGAAGACAGTCAAGCAAGTCAAAGACAAAGCATCAGTTTATCTCGAGTTTAGGAGTCGGGCCTCCCTAATTTTAAGGAATTCATTGGTGACTTTAGATGTATAAGTAGAGAGGCCTAGGACCTTAGTAAGATTTAGATTCAGCCAACCCTGAGTTAAATCAGAGGGTGGAAGCTCTTAGGTTAGGTCCCAACCATAGCAGCCAAGGCTACTCTTTATTTTACATGTATGCTAGTATAGATTCATAGTTTTATCATTCATTTTCTTAGTAGATGCATTTCCATTACATTAGTGTATATTAGATTGGTTTTGTGATAGTTTGCTTCCATTTTTGCATTCTTTCAAGTAGTGGGTTAGCAAGGAGAAAAGTGATCACCATAAGGTTGTGAGCAGGTATCTCAGCCTCACTTCCTCCCTCTGGGATCATGAATTGAGGAAGGGATCCTTCAATAGCCCAAAAAAACACATATTTCTAGTTCTCATATGATCTTTGGAGTTTGTTGCCTTTGATTCAATATTTGGTTCATGTTACAAGGAAGATTTCATTGTCATCTTTTTCCATCTCCATTTCTTCAATAAGATCTCACTCATGCTTTCATTCCCTTCAACAACTTTATTCATGCATAATATATGCAATTGATTCATGCTCTTCTAGTTTATGAAAATGTATCTTGTTGCATAGTTCTTGGAAGACAAAAATGTTTTAAGTAGAGCAGGTACTTCATGAGGAGACTGAGACTTCATCACCAGTAGCCACCTTCCACTTCATCCACCTTAGCCATCTCTTGTTCCACCATCACCCTCACTAGTTTTTTTTTATCATTTTTCATTGAAATTCCCCTAGATACATTCAGTAAATCTAGCCATCCCTTATCTTGGATATGTGCTCCTAGACCTTTTGACACCCTGTTCCACTCATCACGCACATTTCCAGAGCTTCCCAACACCTCCAACACCTCACAATCAACTCTCAGTTGTATCCTGTAGGTTTCCTGTAATTCCTACAGGATCATCCCATAGGTTTCTAGTACATCATATAGGTTTTTCTGAAATGGCCTGTTTTGAGGCCGAATTGATGGGAAACCTCTAGGAAGTCACAAAAAGCCTCCTACGACCCTTCCACGCCATCCAACCACTTCATAAACCTTCTAGCCATCCTCAATCACCTTCCATTCAACTGTCACATCCAGAAGAACAATTAATTGCATACTTGATTTTGCCTAAAAAAACCAAACAAGTGAAAAAAGATTTAGTTTAGTTTTTGCTTACACATTAGTATGGTTTGATGCTCTTTACTTCTGTAGCTTAGATAGTAGCATTTTTTTAGTGTTTATTTAGCAATTCTACTTAGCATATTTTTTTAAATGGTTAATTAGGATATGGTGTGATTTATCATTACATGTTGTTTTCTTCATTACTGCAATAGAGTAGCTCTCCTAGAGTATATTTTCTCTTCTTTCATCAAAGAATCAAGCTTCTTTTGACTCTATAGAATTCTGAATTGGAACCCCTAGGGTCTCTCGTTGATTGAATAGTGGCAACAGGTAGGACCATCACTTTTAATTGTGCATACAGCATTGTCACCTCCAAGTTTGTACAAACCTCGAGTTGATAAGTAAAGTTGTAACCCTGGAGTTCTAGCATCCTTGCTACAATACTGGTGCTCATCACTTTTTGGTGTCGTTGCCGAGGAGTTGTCTGAGTAGAATGTCATTACTGCTTTCTTTTCTTCTATTTCTTGTCTTCAATATTCTATCGTTAGTTTATTTACACAAATGTAATCTAGGTGCCTTCTCTCTTTCATTTTTCATTATTTTCTTTCCTTTCCATTCTTCAAGTAGGATTTCAATTCAATGAGTTTCTTTTTCATTTTGTCAGTGATTTTCATTCAATCTACAAGTACTTTCCAGTTGTAAAAAAAATACAAACCCAAACCAAAAACATTTCGTTTCATGCCTCGTAGGAATAGGGACAACTTAGGGAATTTTTTTCCAAATTCCCCCACTACATCCAACAACCAACCTTCTCTCTTGTTTGGTGACTGTGAACTGGAAGAACCCTTAGATGAGGAACCTGTGAGTTTTGAAGAACCCACAGTGGAATAATAAGAAGAGGAACCCATTCCTATTTAACCAATGGTTGAAAACCGAAATGGTAGAGGCAATAGAGAGAGAGTTGAGGGTGCCTTCCCCATCAGGGAAACCAACATAGGTACTAATATGAAAAATATAAGCCCCTCTTCCCTACCTCATTCCCATGGCCTAACCATAGAGGACCCTGACACTTTCCTATTTGATTTTGTTGTTATATGATGAACCTCTGACTCTAGAGATGATGAGAAATATTTAAAACTATTTCCATCTACCCTCAAGGATGCAACATTGTGTTGGTTCATGGGCTTACCTAGAGATAGCATCACCACTTGGACTCAGATGCAATAGGCCCTTAATAAAAAATATTGGGACTATTGTAGGTCAAAGGATACTAAAGAAAAAAAATTCAGGATGACCATAGGCCATGATGAATCCTTAGAAGACTACGAAGAAAGATTCCAACTCAGTTGCAAGAGGGTTAGGTGCACACTTGACCCTAAGTCACTAAAGTTGGTCATGCTAAGGGGAGTAAGTGAAGATCTTATGTATACCTTACATTTTTTATCATTAGGAGATATCTAGCAATTACCATATGAGGATATCAATATTGTATTTAGAGAACATTCTAGGGTTTCGAGGAAAAGGGGTAGGGGTAGTCAACCTATGGCTAGTACATCATCTTCCTACTCATCCATCAAGGGTGAAATCGGAAATATTTTGGAAGATTTCAAAAGTGAGATGTTGCAAACCCTTGCCTTGAAAATGGATGCCATGAACATTAAAATGAAGAAAGAATAAGTAGAGAGAGCCTTAGCCATATTTTGTCCTAGATGCATTAGGAGGCATCCCAGGAATGAATGTTCATTCAACTATATTGAAATGTGCTTGGTCTATGAAGAAAACCACTCCACATATAAGTGTCCTTCCTTACCCCGACTCAAAGTCATATATCAAGGAGCTAAAGGGGTCATTGAGCAGCTTTGCTACATTAACCAAAGGAGACCTCCTAGGCCTAGACCATACTAGCAGGGCATGAAAGGGTCATCCTATGCATATTACATCCCTAACCAAACCATAGCTATACCTTATTACGGACCCCCTGCTCAACCTTCCTGGTCTATACCCCCTCCTTGGTCCTATGCATCTTAGTATCATTCCCAACCATCTAGCTAGTCATTTCAACCTTACACTCTACCACAACCTTAGTGGAATACACAGGGGAGGAGGCCCCAATGCAACAATTCCCCAGTTTTATTGCCTCCACCACCTACCCAATCACAAATCCTACATTCTGATCCACCCAAGAAACCCCAATTACATGCCCAGCCAAATTCGAACCTGAACAATAGATAGGCTCAACAAGTATGCAGTGCAGAGACATCATATCCAGCTTATGCTATGAAAATCTAAGAAATTAACTTGAGATCTAGGAGAGTTCTCCCAGATAACCAACCCCCCCTCCACCTAGGGAGGTTGAGGAAGAAAGGGAGGAAAGAAATCTTAAAATAAATCCACCCTTTCCTAAGAGATTAGCCCAACCAATCTATCCTACCCCAGAATAAACTAAACTTCTGGGATAATTGAAAAATCTATGTGTAAAGCCCCCCCTTCTCCAGGAAATAAAAGATGTTCACATTTATAATAATTTGATTAAGGAGAAATGCTTCAAGCATCCAGGGAGAGGAAAAAGGGATGCCCCTACCATTTATTTCATTAGACAGTTGTTCGACTTAATGTTGGGGTAGGTAATATGTCCAAAATATTTGGACCCTAGAAGCCCTATAGTAGATGTGCAGATCAAATGCACCATTCTCCCACACAGTCAGATCGATCTTGGGGCTACCATTAATGTGATGACCAAGGACACCATGCTCAAGCTCAACCTCCAAGGATCATTGAGTAATACCACAACATTTCTGCAACTTGTAGACCGTTCCATAGTAACCCCTAAGGGAATTATGGAGGATGTGATGTTCTCCATTGACTCATGGGAGTACCGTGTAGATTTTCTAGTTGTCCAACCTAAGGATAATCTTACTGGTTATCCTCTCATCCTTGGGAGGGCATGGTTGGCCATAACTGATGCTTACATTAGGTGCAATGCTAGGAATATGACCATCAAGAACAAGCATATGTCCAAGCAGTTAGTCATATGCCCTCCTACTCAACCTTCCCTAGAGCATGATTTACCTTTATGGTTGGAGGACGAGGAAGAAGATGAGGTTTATTTTTCCCAACTTTATTCTTTGGAAGCAACCATGGAAGGAGGACAGCAAGATGAGGATGACTTGATTGAACACCTGCTCCAATGTCCAACTCCTGGTTCATTATCATTAGAAGAAGAAGCAAGAGAAACCTAGAAAAATCATCCAATTGACTTATGCTTTGCCAATTCCAACCCACTCCATGTCAAAACCATAGAATTCGGCCCAGAGAAAATATTCAAAATTAATCCATCTCTTTTTTCTCTCTTGAGGAGAAGCTATACAACATGTTAAAGGAAGCTACCCTTGCTTGGAGTTACAAGGAAATGAAGGGAGTATACCCCTCAGTCTGTACTCACCACATGTACATCAAAGAAGGTTGAAACCAGTTTGGAAACCACAAAGGATGATGAATCCAGCTCGTAAAGATATAGCCAAAGAAGAATTGCAAAACTTGCTAGTTGTAGGATTCATTTACCTTGTCTCCGAGAGTGAGTGGGTCTCCCCTTTAGTGTTAGTTCCCAAGAAAAATGGTAAGGTGAGGATTTGTGTCAGTTATAGGGAGTTGAACAAAGCCACAAAGAAGGATCATTTTCCTCTACCCTTCATCAACCAAGTTCTAGACAGCCTGGCAGGAAAAATGTTTTTCTCTTTCCTAGATGGATTCAGTGGGTACAACCAAATCCAAATCTGCCCAGAAGACTAAGATAAGACCAAATTCACCTCTCCTTGGCATAGTTTTTCCTATAGGGTCCTTCCTTTTGGCTTATGCAAGGTTCCCGCCAATTTCCAGACAATAGTCTTGAGTATTTTCGCCAAATTAGTGCATGATGTGGTGGAACTTTATATGGATGATTTTACACCTTATGGCTGTGATTTCCAAGAAGCCCTGACTAACCTAGGAAAAGTACTACACAAATGTAGTGAAATGAACTTGTCTCTCAGTCCTAAAAAATATTAATTCTTAATGACCGAAGGGACCATGCTAGATCATTCAATATCTTACCAAGGAGTGCAGGTGGACCTGAACAAAATAGCCATCAGCCAAATGGTCCCACCTCCTCAAAAGTAGAGAGATGTCAGAAGTTTCTTAGGGTTAGCTAGATACTATCGAAGGTTCATAAAGGACTTCAGCAATTTGGCCTCTCCTTTATTTGGGTTGTTGGCCAAATATTTTGAGTTTATATGGTCAAAAATCTCTCAAGATGCCTTAAACGTTCTAAAGGATAAGTTAACCAGTGTGTTAGGTTCCTATACCAATAGGAATCATAACTTTGATTGACTAAGGTTAAGCCTTGTAATATTGTACATACCTTTACCTTCTACAAATGTTTTCCATATTAAAAAATCAAAAAAATGTAAAGAGGGTATGTCCTAAAAGAATAGTCAAAGGACAAAAAGGATGGAAAACTTCACAAAAAAAAATGAAATATATGAATCCCAAAAGACAAAAACAGACCATGAAAGTGTGCAAGTCAAAATGCCACTACTAATTACTTTTTATGCATAATAAATGATTGTTCACAGCTTGTTGCTTACGCAACTATCCATGATGGTCAAAATGTTTAAACTTGGCTATTTCATGTTTTGAATTTTATGTTTATAGGTAGTGAATAAATCAGACAAAATAGTGTAATCTTCGTAGATCACCAGATAGGTGGAGTGAATAAAAGGAGCTCATCAATTAATTCGAGCCCTTGGAGGATATAGTGTTAGACTTAGGTAGTTTATTTTGTAAAGAAAAGAAAATATTGATAAGGGTTTTCTAGCCTAAATGCACCCAAATAAGTGAAGAAAAAATGGTAGGATGATTAAGTGGGTAAGTAGTAGAAAGGTTGTAGAAATGTCATGTAATTGATACAAAAATTACTTGTGTCATTGTTCCAAATGAATCATTTAAATATCCATAAGTGGTAATCAAAACAAATACAATGGTTCAAAATGTGGTTTACTTAACATCCCCTCATTCATTTTAACCCCCATAACACTCACTAACTTCCCTCCCATAATAAAAATATTAATACCTATTGTTTCTAAGTAGAAAAGGCTCAGAGAATTTCTCTAACTTCTGGTTGGTCCAGACCCTGGCCTTGATGACTTAAGAAGGAAAGGTGTTAAGTTTCATCATAATTCATTCATTCCCCTTAGAAAACCCCTTTTCCTAAGGTTAAGTTCTTTTTCCTAGGAAAACCACTTTATAAACATGTTTTAGGTACAAAAAACCCACCAAATACATTTATCCTAAGTACTAGGTATATGGAAAATACACAAAATTTCATACACCTAGGCACAATGCCCCTTCTACTCATTTAACTTCATATTCAATTTTTTAATTAAATATCTAAAAATCCCATTAAACCCACTACCCCATATATATTTAATGCCCTTTTATAAAATAGCCCCACCCCTTAGTTTATTTATAAACTATGTTACTACCCCTTATGCCGCAAAAAACTTTAAAATCCCACCATAAGTCCTTAATCTTGTGTTAAAATGTTCCCGATGAGACTAAGCTCTAAATTAATCTCATACTGGCAATGATTAAGTCCCCTGGCCCCCCCTCAAATCACATCATTCACCACCATGAAACTCCCATCTCCCAATCACCGTGCATCTTCCACTCCCCCCCCTCACATCTAACACCCCACAAGCATATCGAGTCGATCTAACGTCTGCCCTTTACCCGCCTGATAAGGCGGTTTTCCCCCTAGCCCCCGATACTACGTGTCAAGCACTGAATGGAATCAGGCGACCCCTCCCGAATATTGCCCGCGCCAGAAAATTAGTGCAATGAGACTCCCAAACCACTTTCCCCATCCAACTGAAAACTATCACAGTTCATCAAATAGTGAAACCCGCTAAAATTAATCATTTTCCCAATAAAATCTCATATAAACCTCTTTTCACTCTTTTGCGCATTTTGCCTTTGAGAGCTCAGGAATACATTCCAACCACTGCAAATAACCTAATTGCTCACGAAACTCTGCCATTCCCCACAGATGTTGCAGATAGCTCAGCTTGCTCATCAGTCTATACCAGTACTATACAAACTTCTATAGCCACCTTCAACTACCATTTACAGTCAATTCCGCCCAATTCCAAGTATTTAACAGTGGAATTCCAACTCCATTGCCAAATTCTAAATCAATTCAACCTCTTTGACACTGTTAATTAAGTAAAAAGATAAAATTTACTTAAATTTTAACATTGTGAGCCATAAACCATTGCAAAACCTTCATTTCCCTAAAAGCTATGAATCAGCCTCCACACTCAAATCCACAAGAACTAAGTATGGCTACCTCAATTTCTATGGATGTTAGGCCCATAACCACACCTTATTTAGACTTGGACCACCTTCCTTTGGTGGAAAATGATTTCCAAATGAAAGATACCACGATCCTAGAACCCTTGCTCAAAGTACATTGCCAAAGTAGGGACAAGTTCCTAAACCATGCTGATGAAATTGGCCTTTGGGAGTAAAATTCTCCCAGGTACGAATTCCCCAAAGTCCACATTTTCCTTAAAATTGTGAATATGTGGTATGCTTGCTACGTCCCCAGTCACAAAACTGTCATGTCTCATGACGAGAAGGTACTTTTCACCTTTACTACTGAGTCTATAAATGAAATGTTGCAGCTCCAACTAGGACCAAGCCTAACCCCACTCTCAATTGGAGACTTGTTGGACTTATAGCCCAAAATTTTCTCTCCAAACTTGGCCCAACTATTCCAGACCTTCTTCAGAGAAGAGAAACACATCTCTGGGGACTCCCCTCCATATGTCCTAGTCATTTTCTCTCCATGGGGTTAGAATATTGTGCCCATGATATCTTATGTTTTGGGCCACTCCACCAGTGAATACATTGATGAAATAATCCTTGCCTTCATGTCCATCTACACTCCAGGGTAGCCTCCTGCTATCATGTATGACTATGCCCAATATATAGCTGATAGGATGAATGAGAAATTTCTTAGGATGAACAATGAAAGGGTTTTTAAGTACTCTTCAATTTTATACAGTATCTTCTTATATTATCAATCAAAAAATTTCCCATTCACCCTTCAAAATTTGGACACTAAGGGTCAGCCTAGGTCAGTCATTTTTTGGACGCCATTGATCCACCAATACCAGTCTCCATACTCTTACTCTGATTTTATTGATTTATTTGTACACCCAGTTATGACAATGTTCACTGGAAGCCCTTCTCCAAGAATTAGTCCAAAATTAAAGAGAGTCCTTCAATTATCTAAATGGACCAAAGTTGGTGACTAGTACCTTTACCAAAACCATACTGAAATCAGGATTTATGATTGCATGTTGGCACCATACAATCTATGAAGATACCTCCCAATGAGGCTGTTTTCATTAGAATACTATAGGCAAATTATCAATGAATATGAAATAAACTTTCTCAATGCCAAGAAGAAGGGAAATTTAAAAATAAAAGACCAACTAGGCCCCTTCATATGCAACTCTAGAGAGGCTGGCCAGGAGGCAGACTTGATATTACAGAATATGAAGCTCCAAAGAAGTTTTATCTAGAGATATGATCCTTTGGAATTCATCACAAAGAAGAGACAAAAGGTTAAGCTAGGAAATTTCATTCACCATCCCATACCTGAGATAGAAGCTTATGCAAATCAGACATAATAGGTGGACGGTACCCTAGTAGACCAGGATAGCACCAGAGTAGATGTTGAGAATGCTATCATTGATTTAGAAAAGTAGCTTAATGACAACACTTTTTTGCAGGTACCGGGAGAACCAGAGACTACTATGAGCACCCCTTCGGTCATGCAAACTTCTCTAAATGAGGCAAAGATCCCAAAAATAAATAGAGAAGGGACTTCCACTTTAGGAATGGCCACCTCTGATTTGTAGGAAGAATCAAACAAGAGGAAAAGGCTAAATCCAGCCTCTGAGAAAGAGTTTACTGAAGACTCAGCTGAAGTCACTAATACAGGAGCAGAAAGAGGTCGGCTTGCCACTCCATCTAGAGGCATGTAAGAGCCTTCCGCATCAAAAAATCTAAGATGTGGGAAAGGCATCATAGTGTTTAAGTGTATTCTTTCAGAATGCCAACTGACAAAGACCAAGATATCAAGGAAAGGTATAAATATATCAAGGCTAGAAATGAGAGGCTTAAGGCCCAAACATATGCACAACATCTGAAGCTGACTCCTACCAATCAAACAAGGCTAATGTCAGCCTTTGACATTAAAGAGGGGAAGTTGCAAACGACCTTTGTGAAGCCTACAACCCAACCACCAAAGACATCATTAGATTTCAAAAGGGTAGATTTCAAAGTGTTGGTAAGGGATATTCATCCCATAGACCATATTGAGTTACACAAACAGGCTGGAGAGATGGTACACTCCACCTTGATAAGTAAAGCCATAGTTGCCCATTAGCTACAGAACTTGCTGAACAAATTCTCAACACAATTCCAATTAGAGAAGGCCTCCTCATAGGCCAAGGGCATAAGGATCAAGTCCTTAGAGGACTTAGTAATTGAATTGGGACACGATCCCAAGGATATAAAAACTACAAAACATCTTATCAAAAAGAAGAACAATGACATAGTTGCATTGAAGAAACAACTTAAAATACCTCAGCTACAATATCCGCAAATAGTGGAAGTCCTAGAAGCCCAATAGGGGCATGAAGGACTAATGGACTTGGTCTTGAAATTGAATGACCAACTTAAATAAAATGAAAAGGAAATGGATGCTCTAATCCAATTAAAATAGCCAGATGTAGCCACCTCTTCAACAAATGTTATCCCCACAGTCTCCATAGTAGTGCCATCCACACTAGCAGCATCTTTGGAACCTACAGCTCAACTTGCAATAGCCTTGTCAGCAACAACAGAGTCTACATCAGTAGTAGGTTCATTAGGAGAGAAACTAGTAGAACTTGTCAAAGCCATTGAAGACATGTCTATCCAGGCTACTGAAATGAACAACTTAAGAGAAAAGGTTGCAAGATTAGAAATAGACTACGGACTTGCCCAACTAAAGTAGAAAGAAGAAACACAAAGGGCCCAGATAATGGGTGAGAGGATCAAAATCCTAGAGAAGGATTTAACACTGGAGAAACCACGTGGACAAACCAAAGAAATGTTGTGGGCCAATATCATTCACTATGTTGATGATATCTGGCCATCAATCCATGTAATTTTTTAACAAACAGAGTTGGTAAAGATAGCTACAAAAGATATCCAGAAAGTGGAGGAAGAGTTGGGAAATAAGCGAGAGGATGCAAATAGACTCATCCACTTCCTCAATAGTAAGAATATATATGAGCTCCAGGAGCTATATCTAGAAGATAGGATTGCTCCCATTTTAAAAATAAGGAAGGTCCTTTCCAAAAGGAAACTTATGCTTAATTTGGAAGAAACATGCCACAATATGCAACTAGCCATTGATAGCTTCATGGCTAAGTTACAGATTTTGAGGGAAAAAGGTCTCCCTAGTCCTATTGTTATAAATGACAACCTCATTACACAGCTGGACTATGGTGATAGACTCAAAAAATTGGCTAAGGAACAAGTCATTTCTTCATCCATAAAATCCCTGCCAATAGGCAAAGTGTTATATGACACCTTTCAAAACTGGTTTTTCCTTGAGCATGAGGGAAAACATTTGTTCCTCACCAAGCCAAATTTTGCAAAGTATACTGAGGATGATGAAATCCACAGGAGAATGGTGAATGTGGAATTACCCGATGTAGAATGGTGGGAGAAAATGACAGATTTATTGTGATAAATTTATAGGATAAATTTATTACATAGTAAAAATGAAGGCAACTAGGTAAAACAGATGAAAACAGGGCAGCAAGGTCATAGAGTATCAGAGTTAAAGAGTATCAGTTGAAAGATGAAAGTGAAGAATACTCCAGTGTGAAACTCCACAACAGTGAGCCAGAATAAAAGGCTACACTTAAACAAGAAAAGCCAGCACAACCATAATAAAAGGGACAACATGAAACAATTCATTAGTTGTCTCTATCTTCTTGCAAGAAGATATTTGTATTTCCTAGAATAAATCTCAAGTCATTTTGAGATATTTTGTAATGATTTTTTGTATAAATACCTCAAAATTCAAAGTGTGTGGGTGGATTCTTAGACATTTGTCTAGTTTTCTTGATCAAAGACTGTAGGCTATTGTACCACTGTTGGACCAACAAGCTGGATTATTGAATAAAGCAAACACATTTCACTGGATTCATGTGTAGTGCGAAATATAGACAAGTATCTTGTTTTGTATGGTCACTTTTCTTTAAAAAAAAAAATCCATAATCTTAAATGTATCTTAAATCTAAATGCTTTAATATGGAATGATATCTTAGAACTTGCTTCACTGCACTTTGTTTTGACTATTAGGAATTTTGTATGTTTTCTGCTAAAATTATCTAAGTTAAAGAATTCTTGATTGCTCCTTAGTTCAGGTAGTATACATCTAGTCTATAGTAAAGGATTGTTAAGTGCCCTCTCACCCTAGTTAAGGTCATTTCACCCATTTGACCTAAAACCTGTGCTTCACTCTACTAGCTTGCCCATTGAACACTCCCTTTAATGATTTAATCCCAGTTCTGTTGCCTTTGTTTGACTCCATATCCCAATATCCAGCGACATAATTCTATCCATCTATGTAAGGATTCCACCATCCAACTTCCAATACAAATCCAAAACCCCCTGAACATTAAGAACTAACCTAAAATCCCAGAAAAACGAAGTTGAATTATATAGAGATAGCCCTCTACGAGTCATAGGTTGGCTAGAGCCGATACTTAAAAGATTGGTTCATAGTTACCTCGGTCTTTTCCTTCTTTTGATAATTTCTAAGGAAAAATAATAAGTGATAACACAGTGGCAACCATACTGGGGACAATCCTCAATCCTAATAAATCTTTAAGAAATGTTTAATTCTGTATTTTGAGACTCTTAAAGTTATTTATTAGAATTTATTTCTCAGAAAAAGAAAACAATTAAAGAATTTCTAAAATTTTGGCTTTGAGGATAGCTCATTATACTAGGGCCAACTCAGATCCAAACCCTCCCCTAGTATTTGATAATCCCAACATGATTTCAAGAAAATTCAAAACAGAAGAAAGTTCAGCTAGTCACACACCCTTAGTTAAAGCTAATTCATGCCCTAATGAATGCTTGTTTTTAGAAGATCTTCCTTCGATGAGAAATTTGATTTGTCATTATTTAATTCAAAGTATGAAATTAAAATTTGTGATATTGTCCTAGATCCTGAGTTTATCGCAGACCTTGAAGTCCAAAAATCCAACAAATCAATTGATGAATACATTCTGAATTCACCATATTCATCCCTTAATATTGCTAAGATCCCTGGGCTTTATGAACAATTGTCCAGTACTCTTAGTTCACCACTATTCCCTTCAACATATGAAGCCCATTTCCCACCTCCTTTCATACCTTCACTCCCTTACCAACCTATCATATCCTAGGTACCACCTACTAGTCCTAGTTTATACTCCACTACTGTATCATCTTCTTATGTTTCAACCCCATATTTTAGCCCTTCCCAGCTTATAGCCATGGAAAATAGATATGCTCTGCTTGTCTTACCTACCCCACTTGGCACCATGCTAGCAAACTACTAGAGTAAAATTGTCCAATTTGATGGCATAGGACATTACATTGTACAACACCATGTTAATAATATGACAAACTACTTTGAACTTCATGAAATTGATATTGTGGATGTCCAGATGAAACTATTTTCTCATACTTTAGTTGGTGATGTTAGGAAATGGTTTAGATCACTGCCTGATAATAGTATTGATAGTTTAGAAGTATTTCAACAACAATTTTGAATAGATGGGAAAAGAAAAATAATCCTCTACAGATCCTTTCAGAATATGAAAATATTAGGAGAGGACCCAATGAGACTGTTCAAGATTACTGCACCAAATTTAACAATATATACAATGAAATTCCAGTTAATCTTAGACCCCCACCTAACTTAGCTTTGATAAAGTTTCCTGATGGTTTTGACAGAGACATGGAATTCCAACTCAGGGAAAGAAACCCCCCAACCCTAGAAGATATGCAAAGTGTAGCAATAAGTGTAGAGGCTAATTTATTAGCTAAAAGAGCTAGAGTTAGGAATGAAAGAAGAGGCTCAGCTAAAGAAGAGCCTTCACCCTATGACATTAAGATATAAAGCTTAGCAAAAGGCATGGAAACGTTAATGGATAGAATAGAGAATATAGAGAGGAAACCCTGGTGGGATAATCAACAGACGCCTCCAATTAGAAACCCAAACTTTAGGAAAAAGCAAAACAAAAACACTGGAAAAAATGGACCTAATCAAAATATTAGACCTCCTTTTCAAGAAAATTATGTAAAAACATCCCATTCTGAAGACCCAGAGCAAGACACACGTATTAACCTAATGGGATTAGATGATGAAGGTGTTGTTTTTTGAACCAAGATGATCAGGAACTGCATATGTTGTAGCAATTGCAAATCCTATCTGGAGAGTCATTTGATTATAAAGAAGGTTATGACTCTACCATCTTTGAAGTACACAAGCAGTATAACCCAAGGAGTAAAAAGATTTTTGATATCCCTGACCAGACCAAGAAAACAGTGCCAAATCAACCCAAGAAGATCAAAGAAGCCCCAATTCCTAAAATCCTCCATATTCTCCCTAGAAAAAATCATAATCCTTATGACCCTAACATTCTATATAAAACCCCTAATCAACCTTCTGATGATCAACCCTATACTTGAATTCCCCCTAAAAAACCTGTGGACATGCCTCAAAATACTAGATTCAAAAATTCACAAAAAGAGGGCCCTAATAAAGGAAAAGAAGACCATCCCACACAAATCCCTGCTGTAAAAATTTCAAACCCTCAAACAGAGCAATCCCCTTTTCCTTTTAATCTAGGAGAAAAGGTAGCTAAGCTAAATATTTCAGTCCCTTTGACAGAGTTAATCAAGAATGAAACCTACAAAACACAAATAAGCCAGACCCTGAACATTGTTGAAAATGAGGACTTTGTTAACCTATTTGATGACCAACCACAACTTATATTTGGTCCAGACATCAATGGCAAACCACTAGAAGTAGGAATACCACCTTTCTACATTAGCCTTGGCATCCATGACAAAATTCTTCATAATGCAAGCTTGGATTCTGAGGCCTCCCACAACTTAATGCCCAAATCAGTAATGGAAAAATTGAACTTAAACATTACAAGGCCTTACAAGGACTTATTTTCGTTTGTCTCAAGTCAAGTAAAGTGTCTGGGGTTGATTAAAGACATTTGTGTCACCTTAGTTCAATATCTTGCCAAGATCATCGTTATGGATATTATGGTTGTTGACATCCCACCGAAGTATGGAATGCTTTTATCCAGATCATGGGGAGCCAAACTTCAATGATCTCTACAACTTGATATGTCATATGCAACAACTTTTATTTTTGGACAACCCAAGAAACTGTACAGAGAAACTTTAATGAAATATATGGTAATTAGCTAGGATCAACCTCAAAATTTTCCTATCTACTCTATACATTCAGACATTGATTATTTTATCCTGTATAATACTAATCAAACACAAGAAACTCTTTTAGATAGTATTGATACAGAGCCAAAAGAAATTTTAGTTTCAAAACAAGAGGAAATTGTCCAAACTTTAGAACTTTCCACTAAAGAAGGTAGTCAAGATGAGGAAACTTTGGTGGAAACAGATAATGCTAATTATGAACATGAGATATTTTGGCATCTTGAGTTTGATGGGTCAATCAATAAGTTTGCAGCAGGGGTAGGATTTTGGATGTACAATCTAGAGAATGATCACTTATAAGGCCATGCATATAAACTAAATTTTGAATGTACTAACAATATGGGTGAGTATGAAGCACTAATTTTAGGTCTTAAATTAGTTAGGAAGCTAGGAACTATAAGAGTTTCTATCATGGGAGACTCTAAACTAGTTATAAAACAAATTAATGTTGTATATATGACAAAAGACCCTAGATTAAGTTGTTACAGAGGAACCATTGTAGAAATACTAAACACTTTCTTAGAAACCAACGTTGTTGTAGTTCCTAGAAAACATAATATGCAAGCTCATAGTTTAGCAATGTTTGCCAGTACCTGCAAGTTACCCTTTCAGCCTAACTATCAGTACACTGTTGAAGTTAGGCACAGACCTGCAATTCGTGATAATTTGAAGCACTGGAAAATATTCGCTGATGACAAACAAATAAACAACTTTTTAATCTCAAAACAAGAATTTGTAAATAGAAGCATAGATATTGACACATCAATAGATACTAACATTGAATATAAACTAGAAATAAATGACATAGAAGGTGAAGAAATAGATAAATTTCATCCCACTAAATTTACAAAATCAGATGTAGAGAACCTAGAGCAAGTTGAGATTGATGAGATAATTAACGAAGAAACTGAAGTAATCAATCTCAAAGACAACTTATTACCTAAGGGATTAACCCCTTTGGAAGACCTCTTTGATTCAAATGATGTTCCTGGAAATCCTAAAATGGAACCTTTAAAATATGATATGGAGGAGTGTAATATTGGCACTGATGAAAATCCAAAATTGATCAAACTTTCTAAATCATTACATCCCACTGAAAGAATAAAATACATTAAATTATTAAAAGAGTTTCAAGATGTCTTTCCTTGGAGTTATGGGGACCTCAAATCCTATGACACTAGTATCATACAACACACAATACCTAGAAGAGAAAATCAAAAACCTTTCAGGAAAAATCTTAGAAGGATAAATCTTGTCCTATTACCTCCAGTTCATAAAAAGGAAATCCAGAGAATGTATGATGCTAAGATAATTGCACCAATCAAATTTTCTCATTGGGTTCCAAACTTGGTGTCAACTAGGAAGAAAACTAGCGAGATCAGACTCTGTGTGGACCTGAGGAACCTCAACAAAGTATCACTTAAAGACAATTACCCTCTCCCCAAAATGGATCATATTTTGCAAAGGGTAGTTGGACCAACCAGAATCTCATTATCAGATGGGTTTTCTGGTTACAATCAGATCTTATTTCATGCTGATGACCAAGCCAAGATTGGCTTCACTACTCCTTGGGGCACATTCATGTATGTGAAATTGCCTTTTGGACTAATGAATGCAGAAGCCACTTTCCAAAGGGCTATGGATATAGCCTTTGCCAAAGAAATTCATGACTTCCTTGTAATATACCTAGATGACATTACTGTATTTCAAAATCTGACAACCAACATTTGGATCATCTAAGGTAGGTCTTTATTAGATTTGGGAAAGATGGAATTTCCTTAAACCCCAAGAAGTCTTTGTTAGGGTTAGAAGAAGGAAAGTTACTAGGTCATATAATTTCAAAAGATGGCATCCAAATAGACCCTGAAAGAATAGAAGCCATCTTACAGATTCAACATCCAAGGAAAATTAGAGAATTACAAGATTTCTTAGGGAAGCTTAACTTTCTTAGAAGATTTATTTCAATATAGAAGAATTAATTAGATCGTTGAACAATATGTTGAAAAAATATTCGACCATAAAATGGACTATTGAGGCTAAGAAATCCTTTGAATACAATAAACTAGCCTTAACTAAAACACCAGTTTTGGTTAGTCCAAAATTTGATATAGATTTCAACTTATTTTCCTTTGCTTCTAAGCACACAATTGCTGCAGTTTTACTGTAGAAAAATGACCAGGGCTATGAGCAACCTATTTCTTTCTTTAGCAAACCCCTAAGAGATGCACCCTTAAAATATAACATAATGAAAAAACAAGCCTTTGGTTTGGTCAAAGTTATCACGAATTTTAGGGTGTACATTTTATATTCTCATATAGTAGCCTGTGTTCCTAATTGAGTAGTCAAAGACATCCTAACTCAGGGTGGTCCAAATGGAAAGAGGGGAAAATGGATTGCTACTATTTTAGAATATGACATAGAAGTCAAACCAACTAAGTTAATCAAGGGCCAAATTCTAGGAAAGCTCCTGGTTGAATCAAATTGTCAAGCCCTGGATATAAACTTTATTTCACAAATAGATAATGAAGAGGAGATGGCGACTCCACTAATCAGCTAGGCCTTTGTTGAATCACCATGATATGCTGATATCATTTATGTTTTATTGAATTTACAAGCTCCTTCTAAATTATCTAAGACCAAAAGCAAATTTTTGAAGATGAAATCCTTGAAATTTTGTATATTAGATAATGCTTTGTTTTGGAGAAATCATGAAGGTATTCTTCTCAATTGTTTGTTAAAAGATGAATCTGACAAAGTATTACAAGAGTTTCATGCAAGTGACTGTGCAGGACACCTTTACTGGAAAACCACCATTGATAAAATTCTTAGAGATGGTTTCTATTGGCATACCTTGTTTTCTGATGTAAAGAAATATGTGACCTCCTACGACAAATGTCAAATTTTTGAGGGAACGAAAAAGCTTCTACCTTTACACCTCAAGCCAATCTCTAGTGAAACACCTTTTCAACAATGGGGTGTAGACTTCATTGGTAAAATTCACCCACCTTCCTCTTCCCAACACAAATGGATCCTCACTGCCATAGACTATTTAGAAAATGGATAGAGGCCATACCTTCAAGACAAGCCACTGACACTGTTATCATATCCTTCCTTGAAACTAACATTCTATCAAGATTTGGATGTCCAACTAATCTCATTACAGATAATGCAATGGACTTTAAATCCAAAAGAATGATAGATTTTTGCAACAAGTATCATATAACCCTGGGCCATTCCACAACCTATTATCCTTAAGGAAATGGACTGGCAAAATCCTCAAACAAAAGTCTGGTGAACATCATCAAAATGTTGTTAGAGGATAATAAGAAAACATGGAATAATATGTTGGTTAATGGCTTATGGGCAGACAAACTAACCACTAAGAAATCAATTGGTACCTCTCCCTACCAACTATTTTGTGGGATGGAAGTTGGTTTTCCATCTTCCTTGGGAACACTAGTGATGAAGTTGCTTCAAGAGTTGCAGGTTGAACCAAATAGCATCCAAAGAAGAATCAACCAAGCAACACATATTCAACAAACCAAGGAGGAAGTATACATTAGATTTGAAGTTGTGCAGGAAAGGATTAAGAAGATTTTTGATAAGAGAACCAAGGCTGAAGATTTCTACCTGGGTGACAAAGTCCTAAAATGGGATTCAAGGAGGGAAGATAAAGGTAACATGGGAAATTTGATTTCCTATGGAAAGGCCCATATGTCAGTTATGTTTTCAGAGGTAATAATTCTTTCTTCTTATGAGAAATGGATGGTAGAGAAGCAAAAGGTGGACCAATGAATGGTCGAATGCTCAAACACTACTTTGAACCTAACTACTGATTTTTACTTTCCATTGTACATATATCATTTTTCTTCAAAAAGTTTAGTTTGGATTGGATGGTGGTCTTTGAGCTTGAAGCCCGAAGAGAAGGCCCTAAGATTTAAGGATTCATTTTCATAAGTATCAATAATGTAGAGGCATGGAGCATAATTTTGCAAGGTAACATCAACAACAATTTAAAGGATACTGATCTACAAAGCTCTTAAAATTTCACTAGGAAATGTCATCCCCAAGTGGAGCCACTGTTAGGTTCCTTTACCAATAGGAATCATAATTTTGATTGAATAAGGTTAAACCTTGTAATATTGTACATACTTTTGTTCTCTGTAAATGTTTTCCATATTAAAAAATTAAAAAATGTAAAGAGGGTATGTCCTAAAAGAATAATCAAAGGACAAAAAGAATGGAAAAGGTCACAAAAAAAATGAAATATATGAACCCTAAAAGACAAAAGGAGACAATGAAAGTGTGCGACTCAAAATGCCAATACTATTTACTTTTTATGCATAATAAATTGTGTGTAGCTTGTTGCTTATGCCACAATCCATGATGGTCAAAATGTTTAAGCTTGACTATTTCATGTTTTGAATTTTATGTTTATAGGTAGTGAATAAATCTGATCAAACAGTCTAATTTTCACAGATCATTAGATAGGTATAGTGAATAAAAGGAGCTCATCATTTTAATTTGAGCCCTTGGAGGATATAGTGTTTGACTTAGATAGTTTATTTTGTAAAGAAAAGAAAATATTGATAAGGGTTTTCTAGCCTAAATGCACCCAAATAAAGTGAAGAAAAAATGGTAGGATGAGTAAGTGGGAAAGTGTTGGGTCCCTAAATACTAGTGTACCCCATTACTATGTAGTTGTACCCCTTATTAAAATTGTGCCCCTATTGTCCCATATTATTATTACTGTGCCCCATAGAATCCCTCTATTGTTATTTTTGTGGCTTTATATTATTATTGTTAGGTCGGCTGGGTTATATTATGACCCCTTAGACTCCTATATATAGAAAGGAGGTTTTTTCATTTGAATCATCCAAGAATTGTTCATTTATGTAATCTAAAGGACGTTTCCCCCTGGAAGAGGCTGAATTATAAGGCGTTGATCTATCTTTTCTATCTTTTGTTGAGCTGGTTTCATAACATTTGGTATCAGAGCTTTGGATTCTAGGGTTTCGCTGCTCCAAACAGGTCATCGTGGAATTTTCACTATAACGTTTTTCTGCGATGTTTCAGAAGCTAAAACAAAAACTTGTTTGAGAAGACATCATGTTGAATCTCAGGTTTGAATTTCAGAGCTTTTCTTGTTATATTTTCGGAGATAGGATCTGAGGAATTTGGTCCTTTTGCAAAATCCTGAATTACATTCAAAACAGGTGACCTGGGGAAAGTTGTCATAACTTTCTCTCTGAGCATCAGATTGAAATTTCGTAAGTAGGTACAGAACGAGGATGGACTATAGTTTCTTGTATATATTGTTTGGAGCCAAAGGTCAAAACAGGGACACATGGCACGTCGTACCAGTTCGCTCTACTGAATTAGTCTATAATCAGGTCACAGTGGGAGATTTGGCATAACTCTTCATTGGAGAATCCAATTGGGGTCAGACTGGTGCATTGGAAAGAGGACATAGAGGGCTACCTTAGGTTTCAATTGTAGAACTAGATGATCCGAAATTACAGAGATACATCAGAGGCAATATCGAGTGCCTACAAAGCGAAAAAAGGTGTGTATATTTTTTTAAATGTTTACTTAAGCTTGGTTTGAAAAACTATTTTGAAGGAATTCCAAGGGCATAGTAAAGCATTATTATCGGTAATTGGTGCCTTGAGGAAAGAAAATGGAAACACCTAGTAGGTGACCTGAAAGCTCTAGCATGACTCATGAAGAAGAGGAAGAAATGCAACATGATATATCAAAATTACGAGACCAAGTGCAACAAGTGTAACTTGCACAAAAAGGAACAGAGTCTAAGATGGATGATTTAAATAAAGGTGTAGAAGCTAAGATGAATGATGTGGAAGCTAAGATGGAAGATTTGAAGACAGACATGGAAGAATTGAAGATAAATATGAATAAGTTACTACAAGAAAGGGTCAATAATGGTGAAAGGGTAGTAAAGGAAACTCATGATGAGAACAAAAGAAATGTTAATCATGATTCCATAGACTCTAATGTTGGATCGAAGACCCACCATATTCCAAAAATCGATATGAGGAAGTTTGATGGCAAGGATGCCGCAACATGGATATTACAGATGGAGCAATTTTTCGATCTCAATAATGTGCAAAACACACAAAAGGTACGTATGGAAACTTTATATTTGGACCAAATCAGTTTGTATGGTATCAATGGCTTTGCTCTCGTAAACAATTTATCACTTGGGCAATTTTTACGGAAGAATTGATAACACATTATGAGGATACAAAAAGCAACACTTTTTTTAGCCAATTGATAAGTCTCAAACAAAAGGTTCAATAATGGAGCACATTGAGGAGTTCCAAAAATTGAACATAAGGGTAAAAGATATTCCAGAGGAGCATAGGATTGATGTGTTCATAGGGTCTTTAAAGGATAATATCCAACATGATGTTCGCCTTTGGGAACCTAATTCATTAGAGAGGGCATTCAGGTTAGCAAGAAAAATGGAAAGCAAAATTATGGCAACCAGGAAGCATACCGCTCACATCTATAAAGACGGAAGTGTTGTTGTCGCTAGTCTTCCACAACCTATAAGGTTGACACCACAACAATTGGAAGAAAAAGAGAAAAATGGCTTTGTCACAGTTGTGATAGAAAATACACTAAAGGTTATAAGTGTGCTGAGAAGAAATTATTCTACATAGATTGTGAAGAGGAAGAAGAAAAGGAGCAAGAAAGTTCAAAAGAAGAGGATATACTCTAG
>APFE031125185.1:0-60424 GCA_000404065.3 Pinus taeda
TGTGCATCATTTTCAATCCATTTATGAAAATTGTTGAATGTTTGAAAAGCATCAGATTTGTTCTTCAATAAATAAACCCAACACATTCTGGTGTAGTCATCAATAAATGTCATGATATATTTATTTCCATTTGCAGAAGGAATAGGCATTGGACCACATAAGTCTGAATGAATGAGTTCAATTTTTCTATGTGCTCTTGAATGTGAATCATGAAAAGACAATTTGCTATGCTTTCCTAGAATGCAAGCATCACATTGCTTAAGTTTCCTAGGAATTGTGGGAAAACCAACAACACCATTTTTCTTCAACAAGCGAAGACTGTCATAGTTCAAATGTCCATATCTAGCATGCCATAATAAACTTGATGGAAGTATACCTTCTTCATGATGAGAATTGTATGAGAAATGTTGTGCACGAGTAGAGGTTCCTTGCAACTTGAGAAGCCTTTCTTCTTCTAGTCCCCTCATGACAAGTGAGTGGTCAGATGCTTTTCTTACCTCAAGCTTGCCATCAAACATATGAATGGAGTGACCTTGCTGGTGGATGTGGACCAAGGACAACAAGTTTCTGTTGAGCTGTGGGAGATATAGAACATGATGTAGAAGAAAGTCTGGAAGACCAGGCAGTTTAAGCCTGATTGTGCCAAGCCCTGATGGCTTGATTTGAAAGTATACTGCTCCATCAACATTGTTAGTGAAATCTTCAAAAAAATATTTTCCATGAGTCATGTGGCAGGTTGCTCCTGAATCAAGCGACCAATCATTTTTCCAAGAAGCAAGTGAAGCATTAAATAAATCTTCATTTACTCCAATGTTACATTGTGCCACAACATAGTGGGTGGATTCAGGTGCTTTACCTTTGTCTGTATCATCAGTTTTACCTTTCTGTTGGTTTCTTTTCTACTCAATTTTTTCCCATGGTAGCTTGCATGTAGGGGCATCATGTGATCCATTTCTTTTGCAACGTATGTAGTGCAAATCTGCTTTTTCTCCTTGAGAATGTCTGCCCCCTTGCCTCTAAAATATCTTCCTCTTCCTCTTCGACCACCTCTTCCTCTTGTAGAATCTTGAGCAGGATGCTTTTTATGAGCAAGGCGCACAACCTCTTCAAAAGTTTCAGGGGCTGTCTTCTTTCCAAAAGCTTTCTCTCTTTCAGCAAACTTTTTCACAAGAGAGTCAAAGGTGATATGTTTGAGATTTCCATTTGCTTGTAATGACTCAAGATAATTGGAGTAAGTAGGATAAAGTTCCTTGAGAAAAGCGATGAGAGGAATATCCAATTCAAACTTAGTGGATTTGATATCATGCATTATAGATTTTACTTTAGATGCAAGAGCAAGAGGATCATTATTTTGCAGTTCAAGAGTGAAGAGTTTAATCATGAGTTGAACAACTTCAAGTGCAGAATGTGAGTCATATAGTTCTTTCAGCTTTTGTAAAGCTTCAAAGGAAGTTGAATATGACGAAATATGGCGACTCACCTCTTCATTTATAGATTCTGCGATTAATGCATAAGCTTTGCTGTTCTTGTTTTCCCAAATGACGAGCTCTTTGTCTGAGGTAGGCTTTACTGGTTCATTGTCTCTGTCTCCGACACACACTCCTTTCCACAACTCATTGAAAATGAGGGTGTTTTTTATCATCCGAGATCATTCACGATAGTTCTCCTTGCTAGTGAGAACTATTCCCACCATGGATATGATTGAATGCATTCTATAACAAAAACTTCTGCTAAATTTTTTTACTCTTAATGGGAAAAAATATACATCTGATATGATGAGTTAAAGTATGGAATATGGCAGTGTTTAAATAGCACATATATGACAACATTAAACAAGATCACTCCATTGATACATGGGAGAGCATACATTCAATGTACAACACAAATATTAATCTTCACCTATTACAGACCACAGTATTGCCAACAAAAGCAGCAAAAAATATTTTTACTGTGTATACATCCAGAAAATCTTAAAAAAAATATTGTTATCAGAACACTGCTTTACAACAACAACTATATATCATGGAGTGATACCAGATCTTTGCTTCTCGCTGGTCTGACCTGCTCACTGGAATGGCTAGAAATTTAGTGAGCTTAATGTGTAGCTGAGTCAGTTCACAAAGGCAAAGTCATTCAGTGTTCTGTATGGAAATCAACGCACAGACCAGCTTATGCACAGTCCCATAGTGAGCAACAATGCATAAAATCCAATGCACTAGTGTACAACTCTTCAAAAATTCTCAATACTCACCAACGTACAACCCATAGGAAAGGAACAAAATCCACCAGCGTACAGTAGTTCAAAAAATTCTCAATACGCACCAGCGTACATACCATGACAGGGCAACATTAATTCAATACAGCGCCATTGTTTTCCTTCTGACTAGTGTTCGAATTTCAACTGGAGTTATCTAAGAGTAATATCCATTCATTGTTGCTGCGCTTTTCCCTCAATGTAAAAATTGGAAGTGTTAGAGCCGCACAGGGTGAAAGGTGTGCGTTCATATCCCATAGCTGTCACTGCGATTGGAGCAGGTGACTGTTAAGGGGAATATAAAAATGCATATGACACTGAATGGAGGGCGGACAGTTCAAAAATGTATATAACACTTGAGTTCTACAAAAATAGGCAGAACATAGGCAGGAAATGGAGTTACAAGGGCAGGAGTACTAAAATTAGGATTGGCTTTGATACCATGTCAGGCCAGGCAGTAACTACTCAAGGCAAAAAATGATTCGTATGTGTTATTCCATCAGGTAGGTCTTTATTATATACATGAGGGAGAGACTGTTCAGTTCATCTCCCGATGACTGTTCATATTTCTTATTTATCTATTTACAAATATTCACCCAATCACAAGGATTAGGTAAAACTACATTTACTTGCCATTGGGGAAACTTTTCTTATAAAGTCCTTCCATTTGGATTGTGCAATGCACCTGCAACATTTCAAAGAGTTGTTCTTAGTATCTTTTGTAACCTTATTCCTAAAAATGTTGAAGCTTTCATGGATGATTTCACCACTTTTGGAGATGAATTTGAAGAAGCATTGGCTTAATTAGAAAAATTACAACAAACATGCATTGAATATTTCCTTTCATTAAGTGATAATTTTTTTTATTGATGATGAATGAAGGGATTGTATTAGGACATCATGTTTCACTACAAGTAAAAGGTAGATCCTGCAAAAATAATTGTAATAAAAAATCCACCTTTTCCTATGCAAGGGATGTGAGAAGTTTCTTAGTCCATGTTGGATATTATCTATCATTCGTATAATATTTCAACTAGATAGCTTCAATGTGGTTTGTCTTACTTACCAAACATGTTGAATTTGTTTAGACATCTTGTCAACACACCTTTGAGACTCCGAAAGAGAAATTAACCACTGCCCCTGTTTTGCAAATTTCGAATTGGAAATTACTATTTCATATTTATTATGATGCTTCTAATATAATTTTGGGTGTTTTTTAGGACATAAGCAAGATGCAACAATGCATTCCATTTAATATATCAACAAAAATCTTGCGCATCTAGAGCTAAATTACACCATGACAGAAAATTAGTTTTTGACGATAGTGTATGAAATTAACAAATTTAGACACTACATTATAGGGTGTCCTAATTTTTATAAATACAAACCATTCATCCATGAAATATATAATGAAAAAATCGTTGGATTTTACTTCTTCAAGAATTTGATATAACTATACTTGATAAACTTGGTCATGAGAATGTGGTTGCAAGTTTATTATCAAGGATGACTAGTGAGGAAGTAGATGACCCATTGGATGATTCCTTTCCAAATGAAAATTTATTTGTAGCATCAGTGATGATACCTTGATTTGCAGATATGTAAAATTACCTAGTGGCACACAATCTGCCTCAACATTTTTCATCCACTAAGGAGAAGAATGATTTTATTAGAAAAAGTGGGATTTATGCTTGGATAAAAGGATATTTATTCAAAATGGGACCAACTCAAATTATTATAATATGAATTAGAATATATGAAGTATATGACATTCTAAAGTCTTGTCATGATGAGCCATGTGGTGGTCATTTTGTAGCTACAAGAACTATAACGAAAATACTCTTTGCAGGGTATTATTGTCCAACATTGCATAAAATGCAAAGGACTATGTGACACATTCAAATAATGGGTCAACCTACTAAAACAAAATAAATTCCTATGCAACCCATGATTCTATTGGAACCATTTGAAAAAAGGGATATTGACTTTGTCGAATCATTCAACCAAGCTTCAAATCAATTTAAATACATATTACTACATACAAACTATTTGACTAAATGGGTGGAAGTGTAGCATTTGAAAAATATACAAGAAGAAAGAGTATCAAAATTTCTATATGACAACATCTTCACTAGATATGGAGTGCCCATAGAAATTTTATTAGACAAAGGAACAAAATTCACATTCAGGTTGGAGGAAAATATTATGAATCTATACAAGATAAAGCACAAAAATACTACACCATACCATCCTCAAGCTATGGGTAAGTTGAAGTAACTAATGGAGAATAGAAATTATAATTACAAAAATGTCCAGTTTGCTAGAAGCAGTATGGGCCTACTGTACCACATGGAGAACTTCAACTGGATTTACACCCTATGAACTAGTGTTCAGTAAACTTTATTGTTTCCCATTGAATTTGAAATCAAAACTTTGAGGATATCAATGGATATAAGAATGAAAACTAGAAATGGAAGATATTACCATGGTTCTAAAAGAAAAAAAAAAGTTATTGGAAAATTTTCAAACCACAACTACTATCAATTTTGGAGAAGTTATTTAGAAAATACAAGCAAAAAAATTCAGAATTCATTAATGTGCATGTCATAATTTGTAATTTCTATCTGAAGCTCAACAAAGTGTAGTTCTAGATATTATAAGATATATATATGAAGAATTTGATATTTTTTTCCAGATCATAAAGTCTCGATTGAAGAATAAATCAACAGTAACGTCAACATTGTGAAAATTCCAAAAGATGTGGTTGTGATTTCAAAAGTGCAATGACAACCTTTACAACCTTGTTTTGCAACAATAACACATGTTTAACAAAATTTCAAAACACTCAGGAGCTGAAGGGATACTCTGCAACAAAGGCGACATTTTCAACTTTTCAAACACCATGTGTTATGTAATATTGAAATGATTATTTAAATTACTTTTTTAATACCACTAGTAGTCATTATTGCATTTTTTCCCTGAAATGATTATTACATTATAATCACTTACATCGGGCAACCCACAAATATTTGAAACTTCGTGCACCATCACCCTTGGTACAAGTCAGTTTAATACCCACTTAGTGTTGGCTCAGACCATTTGATGAATGTACTTTCCACATATCAAAGCCACTTATCCACATCATGTTTGATTCATACACAACGGGATCAAAACTATTAAAAATTAAAATTGTCACTCTTAATCACCATGGCAACATGATTTGACATCTACTCAAAATAATTGAGTTTAGACTTCTATGATCCATATCATGAAAAGTAAGAGAACTTTTGGTAAAAATCACATCATGAAATATATTCTGTAGCTAATAATTTGAAACTAATTCCACAGAAAATTTCAGAAGCAGGATGGTAACAACAAAATTGTGCAACAAAAAAGTGATAATGGGTGGAAATTTATTCATACATGATCCCATCAGAACAAGCATGGTCATGCATAATCCAGAGGTTGTATAAATCTTTAGAGGAGAAAGATGGTTGAAATTTTTCCAACGCATTAAGAATATTAGTGTACCTATAGCAGAGCATTTTTCTCTATACTTTGACCTCCAGAAAATTAGAGCTCAAATTGTAGATTGAGTTTTACCACCTCTCCCAGGAAATGGTAGCACAAGTAACATGGATATTTCAGGAAGGGAAAAGGTGTTCTAAAGAAAAATTAGAGTCGACTACTGTAAGAGGAGAATTATTGGAGGAGGAGAAGTGATAGAAGATATTGGACAAGGAGTAAGAAGACTACCTCTACCAGGACCTTCCTTGGGTGAAGTACTTCAACACATCATCAAGTACTTCAATTGTGAAGGAAAATCCTCTCTCTGTATGACATATCATTTTTGCTACTTAGCTAATTTGAGAAAAAAAAAGTATTAATGTTCCATAATTTTATTAAAATCTTTGAATGCCATGGTAGACCAATATTAGAAAGGAAAATATGATCAATTAACACACCATGGGTTACTTTAAATTTTGGCAAAAGCTACATTTACTTAACAAACACCAATTTCCAATTGGGGGGAATTTATTGAGAATTTAGACTCACCAACATTCGAGTCTGAAATACCACAAATATATTCTTGGTAGTAATGATGTAGCTCTACTAGAGAAACACAAGAACCACTGGGGAGACAATCAAATTAATGTAGAGAGATTGCAGAAATATGTAGTAGTAGAATGGAAAGATAATTTTATTCTAAAGAAATACAGATAAAAGACCATGAGATGAATACAAACATTGTGGAAGCTAGTGGGACATCTTAGAAACATTTGATTTCTAATTTTTATATAATGGACTAATTTTAAAAATTGAAGGAACAAGTAAAAGGGATCAATCTTGAATGAGATACTTGGAGGAATCTATATGCATAATTTAACCTTGAGGGATACATTCCTATTGAAACCTTTCAGAAGCATATTTACGAAGAAAAGGAGATATTTTGGAATCCACAGGAGAAAAACAAACAATTGCACAAATAACTTACAACAACTAAACAAAATCATGTTGAAAAATTGCAAGAAAAAAAGAGGAAATCGAGGAATTGAAGACTGAAATTAAAAAATTGGTTGAGTTGACTTCTAAACTGATACTTTGTTGACCTCCATTTCCAATATATACTTTATATTTAAAAGAATAGTGGATTCGATTTCAAAATGAAAGTCTCATTTCATATTTTGTTGTGGAAATTAGACACTTAGTTAGAAATTTATGTTCACTTTACTTTTCTATTATCCCTAAAAGAAGAAATTTGGTATGTGATTTTTATTTGCATAATTATCTGATTCCTGTAAGTTCAAATTGGAACCCAAATCATTGTTTCACATGATGTTTCCATGGATGACAACAAGTGCCATTAATGAAAAAAAGTTTCATTGATGTTAAAGGGCATACCTAAGGAAGTAGCCGTATTATTCACGAATCAATGGAGGCAGTATGTTAGCTTGACCTCTTGCATGCCCTCATCAACTGAATTCAAAGAGGTTTGAATTTTATTAAGTTTTTTTCATAGTTATGTTGTCCTAATGAATCTATGGATGATACAGTTGAATAGTCCTCTACGAGACCTTTCCAATGGTTTGATCTTTTGAAGTTGGCAACTGTAATGAGGGCTAAAAGCACCTAAATTATTGAAAAACACAAAAATTGTTAAACAATGAGCATATTCTGGGTAGATCTATGATTATGTGGTGGAATCTACGATTGATGTCATGTAAACATGCATACAATTTAAATCCATTAAATAATTTGCATCTTTCCTCCTATCTGATGATGGGAAAAAGCATGACCAATGGATTTTAGGCAAAGACACACATTATTTAACCTCCCCCATCAAACCAATGAAAGGATTACATGTGGCATGGATCCAATGATTGACCATGTGGCAGATACAAGTGGTGGTTCAAAGACATGTGGTGAGGTATGACAATTCCACATGGAAGTGATGATGACATGGCATCTAGTCATGATTGCACGTGACATCACAATAGGGAATTTTTGGTTGTCCAATGAGAATGAATATGAATGACACATGGCCCACTAAAAGTGAGCCATGTGGAAAGCATGATGTCATGTTGATGTCAACAGGTGGATGACCAATGATAGTTAGCTCCCAGTTTTATGGCATGATCACATTAGTAAAAAGAGATAAGACTAGTTGGTTTGAGGATATTGGTCACATAGATCAGTCATATGGGTGATATGAGTTAAAACCCCCAGAAATACCATCACAAAGGTCGGCCCCTAGGTAACCTCTCACATTTTTCAAGTCCACATATGCATATATATATACCCGCTTGAGAGATTGAACAAAGGCATGGTTTTGGTGAAGTATATAGATCTTGGTGAGAAACATGAGGGCACTGCCTTATGGGCCAATCTAAAGTGATGTTGTTTGGGAGGTTTTAGAGTCAAAATCTTTTGACTAGGGTTGGTTTTTTTCTAGCTCTGTGACTGTTTGTGGACATTTGGTTGTATCTCTATGGCCTTGATGGTTTGATGTATAGAAACATATTTTGTTTGGTTGTGTTGGTTGTAGCTCTTTCACATGGATGGTTTGATAGTTATGTGATTGGCCTAGATTGGAAACAACATATTTTGATTGATCACATTAGTGACCTAGATGGTTTAACGTGTAGAAACATATTTTTATTGGTCACACTAGTTGTATCTCTACAACAGGTTGGTTTGAAAATCATGTAACTAGTCTAGATTGGCCACAACATATATTGATTGGTCACATGGAAGTTTGATGTGTAGAAACGTATTTTTATTGGTCAGGTTGGTTGTAGCTCTGTGGCATTGATGATTTGACAAGATTTGTGCCTAGAGTGGATTGGCCACAACATATTTTGATTGGTTGTGTTGGTTGTATCTCTGCAATGTGTATGGTTTGATAGTTATACAACTGGCCCATATTGGCAACAACATATTAATCACATTGGTGACATGGATATTTTGATGTGTGACTCACCCAGATTGGAAACAACATATTATGCAATGGTTGTAACTCCTTGACATAGATAGTTTGACATGGCCTGGAAGCATTGTTATTGGTCAACAATTATTTAAGTTACAATGCTCTACATGAATCAACCTATAATGCAATTGGTATTCAATTTAAATCATGCAGCATGTTAAATTTTCAGATTGTTCTATGTTGTATCAATTACTTGAGCCCAATTCAATACTTCAATTAGCAACATTTCCAATTACAATTAGTCTTTCCAATTACAATTAGAGTTGAGGTCATTTATAGGCTTAGCCAATTATTATTGAAGATTCATCCAAGGATTTTCAAAGGTATGTTACCCAATCACTTTTCTACAAAAGAAAAAAAAGTAAAATCTATCTAGACAATAGAGTGTGAAGTGAGCTTTCAACGACTAAAACAGATCTCAACAAATGCACCTATTTTAAGGATTGTATATTTTAAAAAATCATAATGTCTTGACATATTTTTTTTTATCAACTTCACTTGAATGCTAGAAAAGCTTGGTGGATGACTCTTATTATTGAGTTTGACTTTGAAATTTGACACATCAAGGTGAAAGAAAATCTAGTAGTAGATGCACTCAATAGGACCATGCAAAACATACATTTGGAAATAGTATGAACTTGTGAACTAGATGTAAAATATGGAATTAAAATTTCTCTACAAGGTGATGGACACTACAATTATGTAAAACGATGTTTGGAGCAATAGCCCAAGGGGATAAGGTTCACACATTATTAGATGATAGAGTATAACATGTTAATTTACAAGGGCAGGTTGCACATACATGACCAATGGAATTGAAGAGACCCATAAGGAATGAACTCAATACGAGGCCTTGTACAGGTCAACCACGATATTCAAAAATGACAATGGCCACAAGGAAGTTGTATTATTGGCCTAGAATGAAGAAATAAATTATAGATTATATAACTAAATGTTTGGAATGTCAACAACCAAAAGTGGAGCATAAACATTTAGAAGGATTTTTGTAGCCAATACAGATCCTAGAATGGAAATGAGAATTCATATCCATGAACTTGATCATTGGTTTACCAAAAACAACCAAACAACATGATGCAATCATAGTGGTGGTGGATAACTTGAGTAAGGAATCTCACTATACTCCAATAAAGTTCACATATATAGCAATTGTTGTTGCAAATATCTTGATAAAAAAAATTTCAAACTACATGACATGCCTAAGACCATTATATTAGATCTAGATGAATATTTCACATTAATTTTTATGGAAATATTTGTTTCTCAAGCTTTGGAATGTAGTTGGATTTCAATATAACATATCATCCTTAGATACATGGCCAAATTGAAAGAATAAGTAGAATGTTGGAGGATATGCTAAGGATGTACACATTGCACTAGGCCAATAATTGAGTAGAATTCACATAAAATAATGTCTATCAAGAGTCTTTAATGATGAGTCCTCTTGAGGCATTGTATGGTAGGAAATGTAATATCCCAATCAACTGGGATACTATAATAGATTAGATTAAAATTTGACTAGATATCATAAAAGAAATGGAGTAGGAAGTGGTAAAACTTAGGCATTACCCGAAGGCAACTTGAGATCGACATAAAATCTATGTTGATAATAATAGAAATCATAAAGACTTCAAAAGTGGGAGAGCATGTGTATTTTAAAATTAAACCAAAGAGAAGTTCCTTTAGAATGGTAGCTTGTGCAAAAATGGCCCCACGATATTGTGGGCCGCTTGATATCATAGGAAGAGCGTGACCAATGGAATATAGTCCTATGGTGAAAACACACCATATTTTCCATGTGCCATTACTTAAGAAAATTGTACATGATGTTAACTTTCAGATTGTTCTATGTTGTATCAATTATTTTAGCCCAATTCCAAAATTTAATTAGCAATATTACCAATTACAATTATTTTTTCCATTCATAAACAATAATTGAAGATAGAATAATGTACTCAATGACAAAGAAGAAAATAAACACATCAATGAGAGACACACGATTTGGTCAAAGACTAGGGAAAAACCCCACTAGGGGGAAAACTATTTCAAATTCTTCTTCTATTAGATTGTCATAAAATGTTCAGCAAATAGTACAATGAGCCTAATACAATATGATCAGAACTACAACCCAACAACTTTAAAAACTAGTTTGCAGTGGCGGAATATATCATTGATAACTTGATTCAAACTTCAGATAGCTTCAGAAAACTTCAGATGATGGTCAACTGTAGTCAAACCCTTGGATGCTCCCTTTAGGTTAGCATGCATGCGTCTTTAGCTTCATGTACACTCCCTTGCCCTTAGCATGTGTGCGTCCAAGGATGAAATTTCCCAGTGCTATGCCTACTTTTGGAACAGAAACCCTAATTTTGTGCAAGCTTCAAATCTAAGACTTTGAACCTCCATACGACCTTTTCCTTCACTAATGTGTTGACCCAAATCAGATAGAAGAGAAGAATATAATTGATGATGTGATGTGCAAATGAGATTCTATATCACTTGTATTTATAGGCTTCTATGGGTGTCCAACAATCTCCATTTGATTAAGAGCCTGACATGACATGTCCAAGTGTGCATGTGAGTGAAGCTAACTTGATCCAACATCCATGAGTGGGTGCATAAAATCAAAAACCAATTTCTTCTTGTCTAAACAAGATGATCTTTAAGCCGATTTTGGTCCTCTCAAAAATAGGAACTCAATGCCATCATTATCTCCATCAAATGAGTAGTCCAAAGTGGAATTTGACTGTAGTTGCATTATTTTAACACTTCCTCTCAACTAGGGAGCATTCCAGCTGTAAAACTTGTCCATCAATCAATGTCTCATCTTGTCATCATGTGTACAAATATGCTCAACTCTATCTACTAAAACATTCTTGGATCTAAAGAAGAAGAATCATGGGGAGAAAAAGCTAGCACCCTTAGCCCATCAGGCTACAACCCAAAATCTCTATCATTAGGTTACTACCCGGAATATTTGTCAGCGGGCTTCTACCTGGAAATATCTGTCATCGGGCTATTACTCAGAAATATTTCATTGGGTTACTACCTGTAAATATGTCATTGGGCTACTACCTGAAAATATGTCATCGGGCTACTACTCGGAAATATGTCATTGGGCTACTACTTGGAAATGTCATGGGGGAGCTACAACTCAACCCATATTGAGAAATAGATGATGTAGGGGAGCTGCTACTCAACCCATCCTATTTCCAATTGATATTCCAAAAAATGACCCTCAAGAGCCATGTGGTAGAACATCTGCCTCATAATCCTAGCTTGGGGAAGATACCCGACTTAACAAAGGTAAGGATTTCATGTCCCCAAGCCTCCTCACCTGTTGGCCAAACAGAGAGGGATAATCCCAACAAGCCCAACTTGTGGGTATGATGCCAACTGGGGTATACTCTGTAAAGACAAAGATAGGGTGAGCTACTACTCTAACCTTATGGGTAACATATAGGGGTGATAACCTATTTTCCAGAGTTCCCTCAACCCCAGGAGCCCTCTATCTCAATTCCTCACCCTGGGAGCTTAGATAGGGGTAAAGAGTATGGCTCAATGTCCTTGACTAGTGGTGCTCCTTATCAGGATGGGTCACATCCATCAATCCAAGCTACTCTCTAAAGACCAAGAACTTCACTTTCGGCAAAGCCTTGGTGAGAATATCTGCAATCTGCTCATTTGTCGATATGTGCTAGAGATGAATGACTTCTCTCCACACCATATCACGAATGAAGTGGTATCATATATCTATGTGGTTGGAATTTTCATGGAACGCGAGATTCTCTTCCAGACGGATCCCACTGTTGTTGTCGCAATAGATCATGGTAGTGTCTAGGACTTTCTCAAATAGCTCTCTAAAGAGGTTCTTCAACCAAACTACTTTGCAGCTAGCCATGTTAGTGGCAATATACTTTTCCTTAGTAGTACTCAATGCTACAAACTTCTATTTCTTTCTCATCCAAGATATAATGGAAGATCAAAGACTAAAACAACATCTAGATGTACTCTTCTTGTCGATAACATTTCCTACCACTTCGCATTGGTGTATCCATGAAGTCGAACATCGTCGACATAGTATCTCAAACCAAGTGTAATCGCCCCCTCCAAATATCTCAAAATGTGTTTGGAAGCAATCCAATGTCCACGAAGAGGCTCAATCATGAATTGACTTAACGTGTTCACTGCATGGCATATGTTTGAACATGTGTTCAAAGGGAACATCATAGTCCCAATAAAATTTCTATACTCGGATAGATTTGCCAAATCAGGTTCTACAACTTCTTCACATAATTTCTTGAAGTTCATTTCCATTGGTGTGGGTAGGGACTTGTATTCGGTCATTCCAAATCTTTCTAGCATATTCACAACATATTTTCCTTATGAAGGGAAAATCTCACTAGGCCTTTGCCACACCTAAAGGTCTAGAAAGTAGTGCATGAGTCCAAGCCTTCATTTCGAATTCGGAGGCTAGATCCATCTTACAATCGATCATCAGAGGCTCACTACCTGTCAAGAATAGATTGTAAAAACATACAAACAAAATAAGAAACATACCTTGGACTACCTTGAAGTATATATTGGGGTCGACATTGCTTCTTGTGAATCCCAGCTTCACCAAACATCTGTCTATATGGGTGCACCAGGCTCTTGGGGCTTGCTTCAAATCATACAATGCCTTCTTCAATCTACAAACGTGTGTCCTTTGATTCTCTACTTCAAATCCATGTGGTTGTTCAACGTATACTTTTTCTCGTAGCATGCCATGCAGGAATGCAATCTTTATGTACATTTGATGAAGGGTTCATCCTTGACTTTTGGCAAGGGAAACTATCGAACCAATGGTTGTATATCGAGCCACGGGTGCAAATATATCATCATAATCCTCTCCATATTTTTGGGAGAATCCTCAAGCCATGAACCTTGAATTGTATTTTTCAATCCTTCCATCAATTCCATGCTTGATCTTGAATATCCACTTTGACGTTACCACGGATTTTCCCTTCGGTTTTGACATAGTATCCCAGGCATAATTCTTCATAATAGATTCATATTGTTTGACCATAGCATCTTTCCAATATTGCTCTTTTACGGCTTCTTCGAATGTGGAAGGTTTAGCTTGAATCATAGTGCTCATGGATGCAACATAACCCTAGTACCTGCATGGCCTCTTCCTTTCTCTAAACGATCTTCGGACGAGCATATGACTATCAACATCCTCTAGAGTGTCACGAAGCCAAATTGGTTTCTTCCTAGTAGGAGGATTACTAGGAGGAGGATCTAAGGGATCCATGGGATCGTCAACAATATCAGTCTCGAATTCGGGCATGGACGAACCATCTAATATATCCATATCATCATTCTTCTTGGGAGGAGGAGGTAGAGGAAGGTCTCTATCTTTTCCAAGAGTGACATCTTCATTGAATGTATCATTCCTGCTAATTTCAACATTCCTTTGACAAATAATATATATTCTAAATGCTTTAGAATTTTCACAATATCCAACAAGCATACCTTTTCTTCTTGTAGCTTCCAATTTGTTCCTTTTTTCCTTTGGCACATGGAAATATACGGGGCATCCAAATATGTGAAGATTACTAATGTCAATCTTCAAACCTGTAAATACTTCGTCCAGAGTTTTGTTTTCTAAAGCTTGATGAGGCACCCTGTTTTGAACATATACAACATGTGAAGCTTCAGCCCAAAGAAATTTAGGCAAATTTTTAGCATGGAACATTGCTCGAGTGGCTTCTACTATAGATCTGTTCTTCCTTTCAGCTAGACCATTTTTTTCAAGTGTAAATGGCAGAATTGTTTCCTTCTTGAAACCTTTCTTCTTGCAAAAATCAATGAATTCATTTGACATGTATTATCCACCATTATCGGATCTGAATATTTTGACCTTTTTACTTGTTTGATTTTAAAACAATGCTTTGAACTCCTTAAATGTTTTGAAGGCTTCATCATTATGCTTCAGATAGTATATCCATGTCTTCCTTGAAAAGTCATCAATGAATGTGATGTAGCAGATATGTGCTCCAATAAATTACACAAGATTAGGGCCACATATGTCAGAATGAATGAGATGGAGGATATAAGTGGTATTGTTCTCACTAGAAGGGAATGGTCCCCTTGTCATATTTCCACTAGCACATCTTGGACATACTCCATCAAGTCGAGCTTGAATATTTGGAATCCCTAAGACCAAGTTCTCCAATTTCGGAAGAGCATCATAATGTAGATGAGCCAACCTTGGATGACATAATTCACTTAGATATTTAGTATTATGAACCAATGCTATTGATGCTCTTTCAATGACCCTATAGAGTCCTTCATATCTCGATCCCAATGTGAATGTACCTCTCATGAGTGATCCAACAGGACAAGTAAGAACCTTTCCCTTGATGAAGGAAGCCCTCATCCCTTTTTCTTCCAAAGTGGATATTGATACCAAATTCTTCTTCAACCCAGGCACATACATTACATCATGCAATACAATAGATTCCCCTGAATGCAAATGAGATTTGACAGATCCAAAACATTTGATGGGATGAGTGGAGTTGTCTCCAAGAATGATTTTCAAATTTGACTCCCTATCTACCAAGTTAGAGAGAACTTATTTGTAACCAGAGAAGTGATGAGTGGCCCCACTATCAATCAATCAACTATACCATGAATCCGGAGGAGACGAACTAGTAAGAGTCGAAAAAATAAATATTCAAATTGATTTGCAACATTAATTTCATACCTGGAGAATCTTGACTTCTTTTTTATACAATGATCTTCTTCATGATCACTTGGAGCATCTATTATTCTTCTTTCATTTCTTCCATTGTGTTCATTCCTTCGTCTATCTCTCCTTCTTCGATCATTGAACTTGTTGTTGTTGCTTCTAGTATTATAGTGTGGTCCATTGTTATTTTTAGGGAAATCTCTAGCATAGTGCCCTTTCTTATGGCAATTGTAGCATTCAACGTCCACATATTCCTTTCTTCCACTAGGATTTCGAGGAGGAGGATTTCTTGAATTCGATGTACCTCCTTTCCCTTTCTTCTTCTTCTTGTCATGACTGATGTATGCAGCAGGTTCTCCTTTTTCATGCTTTTGAATCCTTCCTCTTACTATTGTTAGTGTCAGTATCTTCATCTCTCCATCAGTGATCAAGTTCTCTTGTTGCATTGCATGTTAAGTGTCTCACTCGGTCAGTTGCACTCCATTAGGATCATGGATCATCTGACAGTAGTGGCTTATTATACATTTTCCCTCATGTCCTTTACCTGCTGGCCCATTTTCATTCATCTACATCATCTGCAGTCAAATTTTGTCTTTAAATATGCAAAAGTCATTTCTAGAGTTTTCTGTCTCATTAGATCTAGGGTTTCTTCAAAAAGGTCTTCAAAATTCTCAATAATGGTTAGCAGGTGCATGAGGAGGTCGAATAACATTCCAATACCAATAATTTCCATAATCACATACTCAGTGGTTGTTTTTTCCTCAAAACCCTGTTTTGAGGAAAAACATAGTTTTTTATGTTTTTATATATATAAATTTGATGTAATTTCAGTTTTTCCATATGCAATAGCTTCAGTGGCAACCCTAGTCACCTTGTCAAGCTTCAGCATCTCCATCACCTGCAAGGTAAACAAAAAGTCAAAGCATTCAGTTCATTAAAGGCAAAGATAAAGCAAACTGCCCAAAAACAGAGATTGAAAAGCAAGTCAAAGGCAAACATTACAAAGTGGGGTTTTGATAAGTGAAAAATTAAAATCTTTTGTATATAAACGATTTGTCATGTTCAAAGAGCTCATTTGCATCTAAAGAAAAATGAGAGAATGAGAGAAAGGTCGTGTTGGAGAAAAGAGAAAAATTGTAGCAAATTTGGAAAATTTCAGGGGCGCGGCACATTAGGTTGTGGGCGCGGTGCATTGGGCCACCCTCCGCAGTGCAAAAAATACATAGGCACAACACATTGAAGTGGCGCGACGCAGTGGGTTTGTGGTGCGGCGCATAGGGATTCAAGCCGATTTCACCCACAAACTCTCCTAAATTTGCAAAATTTGCTCAATCTTCAAGTGTCCAAGTAAGTCAAACATTCCTCCATGATCAGTGAATGAGTTTCTCTTGATGTTTATGGTGATTTAATGAGAAAAAATTGAAACCCTACCTCGCAATTTTTTCCAAAAAACAGTTTCATAGGGTTTGCAATTTGTGTTTTCGTTGCCAATTCCACTCCATCATTCCCTCACTCTTTGATTCCCTCATTCATTTTCTAGTTTCATCAAACCATTCCCTAATCCCCATATCCCTAAATTTACTATCCTCATATCCCTAACTCCCACTATCCCAAACCTTAGTTAAAAATTCCCAAACCCTAATCGCTGTCCCAAAGCCTAATTACTGTCCCCTAAAACCCTTCTATTCCCCAAAATCTTGTCAACAACATTCCCAAAATCCCTCATATACATTCTCTCCACGGTCCCTCATACATTTGGTAGCAAAACCTAAAGACACCATAAATCTCTTCATACTCATCTAAGAAAACTCAAACATGGGCAAACGTGGAGTCTAATCCTTCCTATGACCGAGATGAGGAGACACACAGTGATTCTTCTAGAGAAATGCATGCACCAAGGAGACCTCACAAGGGTGGTAAACATATATGAGAGGAGCCTACTTCACTTGCCGAGCTGCAGGCCTACCCTCTTGCTGTCACATGCTTTCAACACCTATCCCATTATCAGTTCTGTGAAATGGTAGAGAAATTCCAGTACCATCATGAGTTGGCTAGGTTGTTTGTGCTCCGTCTTCAAAATCGCCAAGTCACTCTAGCAGGTGTGACATTCACCTTGACACTGGAGGCTATTTCTCTAGCAACTGGCATTCCAAATGTCAATGAGTAGTGGAATAAAAGGCAGTAGATTGGCAGAGAACATTATGAGCCTTACATCAAGGCTGGTTA
Source organism: Pinus taeda (assembly GCA_000404065.3). Taxonomy (NCBI): domain Eukaryota; kingdom Viridiplantae; phylum Streptophyta; class Pinopsida; order Pinales; family Pinaceae; genus Pinus; species Pinus taeda. The sequence continues at coordinate 17,722 of APFE031125185.1, forward strand.
TCAGATACATCTCAGTAGAGTTTTTCCCTTCCGGTATCTGAAAGACACTTATGCTCCCTTGATGAAACTTATAATTAAATATTTCAGCTATGAGGGCCGGTTTTCTCACCTATATGCCTATCACATCAGATTGTTGACGCACTTTACTAGGGTGAGAATGATGAATCTCCCTATTTTATTTTCCGGAACATTGAGAAGATGACCACCTTAATGCACATGAAGTCTCCTCAGCAGCTGTATAACAACATATATCATTTTGCACTAATTAAAACTGTGGTCTTGCGTCAGCTTGGTTTACAGAACATCTCATGGGAGGATTTCATTTCACATGAGGTTTTCAAAGGTCCTCAAGTACCTCCAGCAGCTTTTCATGAAATAGGTGGACCTTCACATCAGCAGGATATTCATGAGACACAAAGCGCTAGTGTGCTAGTGTTTATCACCTACGAAAAGGGCACTAGAAGGTTGTTTGTAGCGGCAAAGCGAGTATTATCTCCACTCGAGGTAGAAGGGGTCTTGCTTCCTCCATCAGTAGAGCAGGTACAAGACAAGGGAAAGTGGCCATTACATGATGAGGGACCTTCAGGAGGGCAGGAGACAGATTTCATTCTTATTCAGGATGATAACACCGATTTGGTCTCACAAAGCTCAAAGCTTAAGGAGATCATTTAGGAGCAACAAGCAGACATTAATGATTTGTCTTTAAACCTAGAAAGAGCCAAGTGGATAATCAAATACATGGAACAAAGGAACAAGCAGCTAGAGGATCAGGAAACCATTATGGAGCTACAAAACATACAAGAAAACCGGCAAGTTGCCAAGAGGAGGAAAGTGAAGCTCACACCACTTGAACAAGAAGTCAATGTTAATTGTGAGTATTTGCTTAAGAGGGAAAATATACACTTGGAAAAGTTTCTTGAGAAGACCAACAAAGAGAAAACTATGTTGAAGCACATGGCCTACCACTACTTGGCGAGAAACAAAAGTTGCAAGGTAAGAATCAGGAACTTGAAGGCCAAGTTGAAGAAAGCATCAAGGAAAGGAAAAGAGCAAGATAGACTTCAGATCTTAGATAAGGCTTCCTTGGCCCAGCATAGCACTTAATGGAGGACATAAGTTCAAATTTCAAAAAATTTGGGATGCTTTTTGCAATTTTTAAATTTTTGGATTTAAAAACAGGTTTTTCTGCCCGATGCGCCGCGCCACCTGGTGCCTGCTTTTGATGGGGACCTCCTTTTGAGGAAAACTCAACATTATTGGATTTTTCATGGAAAAATACGCATTCCCACAAATGGCCAAGAAATTTTGACATGTTTTGAGCTTCCAAAAAGGTCAAAAACACTTAAAAAATGACCTTTCTGCCCCTTTTTGGACACACAGGAAGCAGTGTTGGGAGAACTCCGTTTTGGAGGGGCAAATGGATGTCAAATTCAAAAATTCTACTTGTTATGGAAATTAGACAGGTATACCGTTCTAACAAGCTCACTTGGAGCAAATTTGGATACCGGGAAGACCTCCAAGTAGCTGCAAAAATGTGCTACGCATAGGGAAATCAGCACGGTGCATTAGAGGAATTTTGCTCATTTTGGCCAAAATACTCTGTTTTTCGCCTAGTTTCTTGAAAGTTTGACTTTTCTCCTTCTAATTGTCAAACTCATGATGTAATTTAATGTGACTTGATGGATTTTGATGTAATTATGCCAAATTTTCACTCATAGAGGTAGATTCATCCACGAAAAGGTAGTTTGCAACTGAATGAATCAGTTCCCTAGTTTTTAGAGGCAAGCTGTTCCACTACCTACTTTTTAGTTCCCAATTTTGAATTTGTTGGAATAGCTCCTAAAATTATGAGCTTGACCCCTAAAGACTAGGATGATTTGTTGTTTGCCTATATCTTGTGATTTTTCAGTCATTAGCAAAGGTTGGACTTTTGGGAAAGCTTGGAGCTTCATTGTATACTCATTTCAGCAGTTTGGCTAAGGAATAGACCGGAGTTTGCAACACTTTATGGGATTCATGTGGCATCTTGCTTTGGTATTGTGTTTCCTTCTGTAATTGTAAGTTTACATGTGTTTTATGTATGCCATCATCTCTCTTTTCTTCATCTTAACTAAATCAAACAAGGATAAAGGTAGAATCCATTGAAATTGCAGTGCTCTACCTAGTTTTTTTTAGTTATTTATGTTTTCAGTTGTTTGAAGAGTATCCCTGAGACTTTCTTGCCCTCTTCAACTCCTCACCTGTCAAAAATATCTCCATTTCATTCAATTTGAAGTACCAAACCATTTGCCTACCTTCCCCCATAGAGATCTATGCAAAACCAAGCCTCATTCCCTAGACCCAAATCTGCCTTTCCATTTGAGCCAACAAAACATCATCAAATTCAATCAAACTCTTACGAACACATACCTAGCCTAAAATCAGTCTTTACATCAGTCATCTCAAGCCTCATTGATCATATTTTGCTGAGATTGACAAGGAGAGAGACCTCTCCCAACCTGGTAGGGCTAGCTACCAGGTTAAGCATGGTTTGATGTTATCCTAGATCCTACCTTTTTCAGTCTGAGGTATATTTAGGTACTAACATAGTGGCGACTCCGTTGGGGAAGAAATTGTTTGTTTTTTAGTGTTCTTCATTTGATAAACTATAGACAGATCCTGAAGTTATGCCAGGTAGCCTTCGAAATGCTCTTGCTTTGCATTAGCAAAAGTAGATAAATGCTGCTTCAGTCAATCTCCGGTCTAGTCTTATAAACAGAACAATTGACTTGCAAATTGCCCCAGTACATCTGATAATTCTAAACTTTTGGATGATAAGTTTACAATTTGATAGGTTGAACAAGTTGATGATGTCCATTTGATTTCTTGGAAGTAATAACACAATAGCTTCCAGAAGATATACCAGAGAAAATCCTGATCCTGATCCACCCCCTGTTGACGAAAATCCGAATCTCATTCCGAGAATCCTTCGCTGAGAAAGTTATGTGATTCCTGTGTTTAGATCTCATTCATGCTCGATTGTATTTTAATATCTTGAAGATCTTGAGTTTGACGAACATTTTGATCTGTCATTGTTTGAGACTAAGTCTGAAAGTGCTGTTGGTTCTACTATCCTCAATCCAAAGTTTGTCAAAGATCTTGAAACAGAAAAGGCCAATAAATCAATTGATGATTATATCTTGAAACTTCAAACTTCCAATGTGGCTACAAACATTCCCGAATTCTTAGAGTCTGCATCTGCAACTCTTGGGTCATCCACTATTGCATTTAGTTCAGAAATTCCCACCGAACTCATTTCATTCCCACCATTCCTGTGCAGCCTTCTATCTCTGATAAAAAATCTGCAGTGGTGTCACCTCCATCCACTCCTTCTACCCCTCAAACATAAAAAATTTCTTCACCTCCATCCACACCACATACACCTCATACATCAGCTACACCAACTCCCCCTACATCCCCAAGTCCGGTTGTAAATCCACCTAGAGCAATGGCTGCCCGATTTGCACCCCTTGTGTTGCCTCAAAATTTGGATGACATGCCCGCCGATTATCAAAGAAAAATTCCATTGTTTGATGGCACTCCTCAAGGTATTACAACTCAACAACATGTGGATAGGATGGCAGATTTCTTTGACCTTCATGAGATTGATGTGGAAAATGTGGCAATGAGACTGTTTGTACAAATTTTTGGAGGTGAAGTGAGGAAGTGGTTCAGATCTTTACCGGTTGCAAGTATCACTACATTGCCTAATCTTCAGAGATAATTCTTGGATCGCTGGGAAGTGAAGAAAAATCCTCTTCAGATCCTTTTTGAATATGAAAACATGAAGTGGAATGTTGTTGAGTCTGTTCAAGATTATTGTATTAGATTTAGCTCAGTTTACAATGCAATTCCTGCCGATATAAAGCCGCCTATGAGGCTAGATTTGAGTAAGTTTCCAGATGGTTTCGATCCTGATATGGATTGTCAACTAAGAGATAGAGATCCGACCACTTTGGAAGACTTGCAGAAAATTGCAGTCAATGTTGAAGCTAATATGCTTGACAAGAGAGCTAGAACAAAGGCTGAAAAGAAGGTAACAATAAAGGAAGAGGTTTCCACTTCATATCAAGTGCTCCGTAAGATGGAGAAGATGTTTGAAAGATTGACAATTGACAAGCCTAAACCACAAGTAAGAAATCCAAACTTCCGTGGTCATCAACAACCACAATTTAGAATCAAGCAAAGAGAGCAATGAGCACAAGACCAAGTAGCACAGTAGCAGGTGAAGACACCCTTACAACATAATTTTGTACATGGTCTGGAATCAGACAATGAGGAGAATGTAATTGGAGAGGAGAATCATTTCTTCACACCTGATGATATGCCAATTTTTATCACTAAAGACGAGGAGTATTCCGAGAATTCAGCGGTACAAAGGGACGAAAATTTCATCTTGGCAAATGAAACAGTTCTTGAAGAAGAGTCTGATGAATATCAGAGAGGGTACATGAATGCTTTGATATCCCAGTAGTGACAATATTCACTCAGAAGTAGAGATGTGCCCATAAACCCAATTTAGAAAAGGAAGGAGATGACACTACCAACGAATGATCCTCCCATTGTGCAGAAAAAGGGAAAAGAGACAGTTGATCCTACCACCAACAAAACACCATTAGAAAATGAAAGGTCCAATTAGCCAAGTGTATCAAAGGAGAAAACTGAAAAGAAGGACGTTTCAGCTAAAGAGGTAGAGAAAAATTCAGTTTTTAACTTAGAAAATGAAATTGCTAAGTTAAAAGTATCTATTCCTTTGACTGAGTTGATGAAGAACAACAGCTATAAAGGTTAGGTGTCTAAGATTTTGAATTTAGATCCACTATCTAATATGGTAAACGTGGAGGATGATCAGCTTGAGTTAATCTTTGGTCCAGCATTGGAAGGTCAGTCTTAAGATAGTGATGTAGCTCCTTTTTACATCAGCCTTATGGTGCATGGCTATGTGTTACATAATGCTATGTTTGATTCTGGAGCCTCTCATAATCTCATGCCCTGAGGAAATCATGGAGAAATTGGGATTGGATATCACCGGAAAGTATCATGACCTTTACTCCTTCGATTCTGGTAGAGTAAGATGAATTGGTCTTATCAAAGATTTGGTGGTCAGTTTGGATCAGATTCCGGCTAAAACGGTTTTGATGGATGTGGCTGTGGTAGATATTCCTCCTAGATTTGGCATGCTTCTTTCTAGATCTTGGGGAGTAAAACTTAAAGGAACATTAGGAAATTATACCGAGAGCAAAAGATGAAGTACATGATCACTAGCAAGTAGAAACTGGTAAATCATCCAATCAACTATGTACATACTGATTTAGAATCATTTGTTTTATATTCTGATAGCTTTAATGATGTAAATAGCCAAGTAGTTGAAGTAGAAGACATTCCAGAAATCACTGAAAATTTCAGAGAGGTCTTAAAGCAAGAAAGACAAAGACTTGATATTACCGCTGAGCAATCAGCCTTCAGACAACAGCAAAATATTGATGGACAACAAGGAAAAGTAAAAGAGAAAACCGAATTTCAGCATTTGGAAGAGGACGAAGCTAGTTTGTGGAGCATGGATTTTGATTGCGTGGAAGGAAGGGAAGGTACTGAAATTGGCATTTGGATACGTAGCCCTATTTTCTCCCCAAACAAAGTGCCAAGTAATGTAAGAGTCTGTTCTTATAAATTGGCTTTTGACTGTTCAAATAATGAGGCTGAATATGAGGCTTTAATTACTGGTTTGAGAATTCTTAGAAAGTTAAATGCTAAAAGGATTTCAATATATGGCGAATCCGAGTTAGTTATCAAGCAAGTGAAAGGGGAATACCAAGCTAAGAATCCTCGAATGCGGGCCTACCGGAATGCGGTATTAGATATCTTGAGATTGTTTTCAGATTACACTTTGACATGTGTCCCTCATGTTCAGAATGTCATTGCAGATTCACTTGCAACAGCAGCAAGTAATTTGAAAATTCCGATGAATTCAAACAATAAGTTTGAAATTGATGTGAAACATCACCCGACTGTCCTTGACAATCAAAGGTATTGGCAAGTGTTTCAAGATGATGAAGAGATCGATGATTTTCTGCAAAATGAAGGTAAATTCAAAGACACTTCTATCGATGTGGAGTATGATGATGGTGAGGTGGATATAGAAGTCAATCAGATGGAAGTTTTGCAGCTGAAGGACAATGTCATTCTTAAAGGTCTAATACCTTTAGAGGAGCTATTCGATCAAGATGATGTAGCCTAAAAACTGAGCTTGCTTCCAACCAAGAAAGGAGTTGAGGATGTGAACATTGGATTAGCAGAAAATCCTAAAATGGTGAATTTATCAAAGGCGTTGCCTCCACAGGTAAAAGAAAAGTATATCAATTTATTATATTCATTTACTGATGTCTTCGTATGGGATTATTTAGATTAGAAGGCATATTACACAAGCATAATTCAGCATATCATTCCAATCATCAGAAACTAAGAATAATAAATCCAAAGTTACTGCCCTCAATAGAGAAGGAAGTGGATCGGTTGTATAAAGCTGATATCGTCATCCCCATAAGATTTTCAGATTGGATTTCTAATTTGGTGCCCATTTGCAAGAAAACATGTGAGATTCGGTTATGTATTGATTTTAGAAATCTGAATAAAGTATCTTTGAAAAATAACTATCCATTGCCCAAGATGGATCACATACCTCAAAGAGTAGTTGGAGCATCCCACATGTCGCTACTTGATGGGTATTCAGGTTATAACCAAATTATGGTCCATGAAGATGACAAAGATGAAACAGTGTTCACCACTTCGTGGGGAACTTTTCATTATGCCAAGATGCCTTTCGGATTGAAGAATGCTAGTGCGACTTTTCAGCGGGCAATGGATATTGCATTTGATAATGAAAAAGATGTCTTTTTAGTTGTTTATCTTGAGGATTTGACAGTTTTCTCTAATTTATATGAAGAGCACCTATATCATTTGAAAATTGTATTTCAGCGGTGTAGGAAGTATGGTATATCTCTCAATCCAAAGAAGAGTCTGTTTTCCATGGATGAAGGCAAGCTTCTCGGTCATATTATATCAAAGGAGGGCATTTTCATCGATCCATCTCAGGTGGAAACCATTCAAAATATTGATTTTCCACGAAGTAAGAAGGAGATCCAATCATTCAATGGTAAGATGAATTTCTTACGTCGCTTTGTGCCCAATCTTGCAAAACATTTAAGGGAAATCACAAACATGCTCAAGAAAGATAGTGTAGTGAGGTGGACCAAGGAAGCAATTAAGTCTTTCAATTTGGTGAAATTGGCCCTTTCTTCAGCTCCAGTTTTGATCAGCTCGGACTATAATCAAGATTTCATTTTGTTTTCATTTGCCTCAGATCATACTGTGGCAGCGACCTTGATGCAGAAAAGGGACCAGCTCGAGAAACCAATTGCATTTTTTAGCAGAACCATAAGGGATGCAACTTTGAAGTATAATATTATTGAAAAGAAAGCTCTTGCTTTGGTAAAGGCATTGAAAGATTTTCTAGTTTATATTATGCATTCTCACATCCTTGTTTATGTCCCTAACGCTGTTGTTAAAGATGTCTTAGTGCAAACAGATCCGGGTGGGAAAAGAGGTAAATGGATTGCTGCCTTGTTGGAATATGATGTGGAGATCAAACCAACAAAGCTTATCAAAGGACAGGGGCTGGCAAAACTAATGGCTGAGTCAAATTTGCATGCCTTGGACATTAATTTCATTGCTACTATGTCCAAGGAAGATGAAGAAAGTTCACCCGCTCAGGTATCAAATTTTTTCTTCTTTCTCCTTGGTATTCGAACATTGTTTATGTACTCCAAAATCTGTCACCACCACCTGGAATGGCTAAGAAAAAAAGTAGGACTCTGAAAATGAAGGCTGCCAAGTTTTGTATCACGAATAATGCACTCTATTGGAAAGATCCTGGTGGGATCTTGCTCAAATGTTTGGTTGAAGAAGAGGCAAAACATGTTATGGAAGACTTTCATAAGGGAGATTGCGGAGGTCATCTTTTCTGGAAGACAATAGCTAATAAAATTTTGAGAGCGAGGTATTATTTGCCAACTCTTTTTGCTGATGTGTACAAAACTATTGCAAGCTGTCATGAATGTCATATTTTTCAAGGTAGGAGATAATTGTAGCCTTTACCACTCAAGCCCATTGAAGTAAGTGCTCCATTTCAGCAGTGGGGTTTGGAATTCATTGGCGAGATCCATCCTACTTCTTCAGCATAGCACAAATGGATCCTCATAGCGATAGACTATTTAACCAAATGGATTGAGGCGATTCCCACCAGGAAATCCACTGATTCGGTAATCATTTCATTTCTTGAAAACAATATTTTGTCTCGTTTTGGCTCCAAATAAGCTGATCACTGATAATGCAGAAACTTTTAAATCTAAAAGAATGATTGACTTTTGTAATAAATATCAAATCACCTTGGGGCACTCAACTGTATATTACCCACAAGGTAATGGATTGGCGAAATCCTCAAATCAATCCTTGGTCAATATTATCAAAAAGCTGCTGGAAACGAACAAGAAGAGTTGGCACAAAAAGCTTGTTAATGCACTTTGGGTAGACAGAGTAAGTCAAAAGAAATCCATAGGCATGTCCCCTTTTGAGCTCATGTATGGTGTGGACACAATATACGTGACCTCTCTTGCAGTCCCGATGGTTAAACTCCTACAAGAAGCAGGTAGTGAAGATGACCATTTGCAACGGAGAATCTATCAAATGATTCATTTGCAGCAAACTAGAGAGGAGGTTTTCCAGAACACTTTCAAGCTGCAAGAGAGAATCAAGAAGATATATGATCGAAAGGAAAGGGCAGACAAGTTTCAAATAGACGACATAGTGCTGAAATGGGATGCGAGAAACGAAGATAAAGGTAAACATGGCAAGTTTGAGAATGTTTGGGCAAAAATGCTTTCCTTTTGAAAGAAATGAATGGAGAAGACTATCCAGGTGGACTGGTTAACGGTCGACTGCTCAAACGGTACTATTTTTGAAATGTTTTCTGCTATCATATGTATCATTGTACATACCAATTTGTTTAAATTTCATTGCAAGTGTGTATTGTATCATTCTTTTAGTTTGGGGCCCGAGGTGAAGGCTATAAAACTGAGGTTTGATTTCAATTTGGTTTGGTTTGTTTGAGTCAGGTCTTTCAGTCGATGTCAGTCTTGAAATTGAGTCAGATTTCAGTCCTGAAATTGAGTTAGATTTCAGTCCTGAAATTGAGTCAAGAGTTTGGTTTTGGTTTGTCGAAGTTATTGACTCCATAGCCCAATGGACGAAGGCACTATTTTCTTTCCCAGAGATCTGTAGTTCTTGGCACCTCCAAGGAGCTACCATCCCCATTGGAGCCAATTTTAGTGTTGGTATCTTCATCCCTCAATCAGTGATCAAATTCTCTTGTTGCATTGCATGTTAGGTGTCTCACTTGGTAGCTGCACTCTATTAGGATCATGGATCATATGACGGTAGTGGCTTATTGTATATTTTCCCTCATGTCCTTTACCCGCTGGCCCATTTTCATTCATCTAGATCATTTGCAGTCAAATTTTGTCTTTAAATCTACAAAAGTCATTTCTAGGGTTTTCGATCTCATTAGGTCTAGGGTTTTGTCAAAAATGTTTTCAAAATGCTCAATAATGGTCAACAGGCACATGAGGAGGTCGAATGACGTTCCAATACCAATAATTTCCATAATCACATACTCAGTGATTGTTATTTCCTCAAAACTGTGTTTTGAGGAAAAACATAGTTTTTCATGTTTTTATGTATAAATTTGATGTAATTTTAGTTTTTCCATATGTAATAGCTTCAGTGGAAACCTTGGTCACCTTGTCAAGCTTCAACATCTCCATCACCTGCAAGGCAAACAAAAAGTCAAAGCATTCAGTTCATTAAAGGAAAAAATAAAGCAAACTGCCCAAAAACAGAGTTTGAAAAGCAAGTCAAAGGCAAACATTACAAAATGGGTTTTTGATAAGTGAAGAATTAAATTTTTTTGTATAGAAACCATTTGTCATGTTCAAAGATCTCATTTGCATCTAAATAAAAAGGAGAGAATGAGAGAAATGTCGTGTTGGAGAAAAAGAAAAAAATTGCAGCAAATTTGGCAAATTTCAGGGGCATGGTGCATTGCGTCATGGGCGCGACGCATAGGGCTAGCGTGACGCATTGGGCCACCCTTCATAGTGCAAAAAATACAAAGGCACGACACATTGAAGTGGCGCAGTGCACTGGGTTTGTGGCGCGACGGATAGGGCTTCAAGCCGATTTCACCCACAAACTCTCCCAAATTTGCAAAATTTGTTCAATCTTCAGGTGTCCAAGTAAGTTAAACATTCCTCCATGATCAGTGAATGAGTTTCTCTTGATGTTTATGGTGATTTAATGAGAAAAACTTGAAACCCTACCTCCTTGCAATTTTTGCCAAAAAACAGTTGCATAGGGCTTACAATTTGTGTTTTTGTTGCCAATTCCGCTCCATCACTCCCTCACTCTTTGATTCCCTCATTCATTTTCCAGTTTCATCAAATCATTCCCTAATCCCCATATCCCTAAATTTACTATCCCCATAACCCTAACTCCCACTATCCCAAACCCTAGTTAAAAATTCCCAAACCCTAATTGTTGTCCCAAAGCCTAATTACTATCCCTAAAACCCTTTTATTCCCCAAAATCCTGTCAACAACATTCCCAAAATCCCTCATATACATTCTCTCCACAGTCCCTCATACATTTGACAGCAAAACCTAAAGAAACCATAAATCTCTTCATACTCATCTAAGAAAACTCAAACATTGGAAGACATGGAGTCTGATCCTTCTTATGACCGAGATGAGGAGATACACAGTGATTTTTCTAGAGAAATGCATGCACCAAGGAGACCTCACAACGGTGGTAAACATATATGAGAGGAGCCTATTTCACTTGCCAAGCTATAGGCCTGCCCTTTTGCTGTCACATGCTTTCAACAACAATCCTGTTATCAGGTAGAGAGAGTCTAGTACCATCATGAGTTGGCTAGGCTGTTTGTGCTCCATCTTCAAAATGGCCAAGTCACTCTAGTAGGTGTGACATTTGCCTTGACACCGGAGGCTATTTATCTAGCAACTGGCATTCCAAATGTCGGTGAGCAGTGGAATAAAAGGCAGCAGATTGACATAGAACATTATGAGCCTTACATCAAGGTTGGTTATCAAAGACATCTCAGGAGAGTTTTTCCATTCTGGTATCTGAAAGACACTTATGCTCCCTTGATGAAACTTATAATTAAATGTTTCAGCTGTGAGGGCCGATTTTCTCGCCTGTACACCTATCACATCAGATTGTTGATGCACTTTACTAGGGTGAGAATGATGAATCTCCCCTATTTTATTTGTCGAAACATTGAGAAGATGACTTGATGGATTTTGATGTAATTATGCCATTTTTTCACTAATAGAGGTGGATTCATCCATGAAAAGGTAGTTTGCAACTAAATGAATCAGTTCCCTAGTTTTTAGAGGCAAGCTGTTCCACTAACTACTTTTTAGTTCTCAGTTTAGAATTTGTTGGAACAACTCCTAAACTTATGAGTTCAACCCTTAGAGACTAGGATGAGTTGTTGTTTGCCTATATCTTGTGATTTTTCAGTCATTAGAAAATCTTGGACTTTTGGGAAAGCTTGGAGCTTCATTCTATACTCATTTCAGCAGTTTGGCTAAGGAATAGACCAGGGTTTGCAGCACTTTGTGGGATTCATGTGGCGTCTTGCTTTGGTATTGTGTTTCCTTCTATAATTGTAAGTTTACATGTGTTTTATGTATGCCATCATATCTCTTTGCTTCATCTTAACTAAATAAAAAAGGGATAAAGGTAGAATCCATTGAAATTGCAGTGCTCTACCTAGGTTTTTTTTTAGTTATTTATGTTTTCAGTTGTTTGAAGAGGATCCCTAAGACTTTCTTGCCCTCTTCAATTCCTCACCTGTCAAAAAAATCTCCATATCATTCAATTTGAAGTACCAAACCATTTTCCTACCTTGCCCCATAGAGATCTCTGCAAAACTGAGCCTCATTCCCCAGACCCAAATCAACCTTTCCATTTAAGCCAACAAACAATCATCAAATTCAATCAAACTCTTCTGAACACATACCTAGCCTAAAATCAGTCTTTACATCATTCATCTCAAGATTCATTGATCATATTTTGCTGAGATTGATAAGGAGAAAGCCCTCTCCCGACCTGGTAGGGCTAGCTACCAGGTTAAGCGTGGTTTGATGTTATCATAGATCCTACCTTTCTTAACATGAGGTAGATTTAGGCACTAATAGCTATCATCCTTGATTATTATGGAGTGATCTTTCTACCAATTTCATCAAATGAGGGGAGGAGGTTTCTTATAGTGGTAATGACAGTTTTCCAAATAGGAGGGAGACCTCTTAGAGTCACGACCACTAGTTCCCTGTCAGGAACAACTTCTCCAGCTCTTTGCAATTAATGTCTGACATGAGAATACTCATTATGTAGGATTGTATGGACTCTCCTTTGTTCATATTGGTGTCTTTGAGGTGATATTACAAGGTGATGATTTCATTCAAATTTTTGACCTCATACATGCCAACTACCTTATCATACATATCTTTAGACCTTCTCAAGTTTTCAACATATGCAAGTAAGTGATCTTGTAATTCGTCAACAATAATATTTTTTTCTTTCAACACACCTTTATTGTGCTTGTCCTTGGTAGCAGTCGATGCATTTTCCATAGGCTCGGGTACCTTTCCTTCAATGTAGTCCAGAACATCATTGTTATCTGCAATGATTTCCAACCTAACTTTCCATGCAACAAAAAATTTATGAGTCCCCCAACTTCTCATCACTCTTGAATTAGGAAGTCATCTTGACTTTGACTAGATCGACTCTTTCAAATTTCAAAAGATGAGTTATTCAAGGCTCCTCTCCTTTTGGGCTTGTCCTTCACCTTAGCTCTGATACCATGTTAATTTTTCATATTGTTCTATGTTGTATCAATTAATTTAGCCCAATTCCAAACTTCAATTAACAATATTACCAATTAAAATTAGTCTTTTTGATGTGGGGCTAAGGTCTCTAACCCAACAATCATGTAAGGTTAATTCTTTACCCCGTTGTATAACCCAGGTTAATGCTCTCCTTCTAGGTGATTAATCGTTTATGTATTAATATGGGTTAAAAAAAAACCCTTTCCAACCTTAATCCTGATTCTCATCACCTTTTTATAAGCGAAGACTTTTCGGTCAATTTTATTTTATTAACGAAAATAACCCGCAACCACAATATATCATTATCAAGCACCGCCAGCCCCACTTTGAACGCATATGGCCAGAACTCAAATAAAATTAACCCGCATTGATAACATATTGGGTCCACTCAAAAAGTTAAACCACGCGCATGTTCGAGTGTGATTACGTCCAAACCATCAACCAACGGACGGTCCTGATGACGGATCTCAGCAAGGTTTTAAGCCCGCTAAATAAACCTTCATCGCATTTGATTTTGGAATTAAACTCTGTTCACTTTCTAATGTGATATCCATCTGATCAACCATTCAACGGATGACTCTGATCTATCCAGACTTCATCTGGATTAGGTCACATAACTTTATCGGGTCCATTTTTCAAATATCGCTTACAGTTTTGAGGCCATGCAAGAAACCATTTACCATCCACAAATGCCGCCTTCTCTTCTTATTAACACTAGCGCTGGTTATCGTGTGATGGCCGTGGATCTCCTCCCATTGATGATCACAACACTCTCGCAACTGTTGACTTGTGAAGTGTTGACCGATTTAACATGTTATCGATGCTTTAATCTAAGTTGTCCATCCTCCATTTTCAATTATGCGATTTAATCCCCATCGTTCTTTCACCCTTCACTGTTGCCTTAGAATCCTTTAGGAATTTGAGAAAAAGTCTGCGTTCTCGACCATATAAAGATAGTTCTCAATCTTCCTCTTTCTACTTTGAAAACCAATTGCGCTCGCTTCTGGCTGATCCCTCCATCCATTCAAAAAGGAATCTCGATTTCTACATGCCTATACACAGGGTTTGTTAAACAATTAAATACTAATCCCATAAAGGAAATTCTATCAGACATTCATGCTATTCAACGCAGAATTCCATAGTGTTTCTCAGATTCATAGTCAATGCACCATAAGGCTATTACGACATATACATACACAAATTCCCACACATGATATATACAAATCCACACTTTTTGGTATTTTTATAAAATATTTACAAGGAAAGCAGTCACATTCGACTGTTTCAGTTCTTCTCCATAAAATCCATCTACTGCTCTTCCTAACTCCTCACTCTTGCTCTTACTATCCTCTATCTCTCTAGCCCTAGCTAGCCTCTAGCTAACCTTGAGCTAACCTCTAGCTAACCTCTGGCTAACCTCTCGAATTATTCAAAAGATCACAATTTATACAAAAAATGGATTCACGAACCAATTTAGTTTAGATCCAACAATCTCTCACTCTCCCCTAAAGTATCTCTTCAACTCCACTCTTTTCTCAAACAAAAACCCAATAATCATTTATATCCCTCAAATCCTCACTCTTCCTAGGATTACTTAACTGTCTCTAAGATCTCTACATTCACAACATATTCTCCATTAATAAAATTACATTCCAATCTCTTCAAAAGTCAAATAAACTTAGAAAAATAAATAAAATGATTAAGGGAACCCACTTCCTATAGTAAATGTGAAATAAGATTCATGGGTCTTATAAGCTTTGAAGAATGCTCCTGCATCACTTTCCATTCATCAATAGTAATTAAAGATAGAACAATGTATGGAATGACAAAGAAGACAATCAACACATCAACAAGAGACACAGGATTTGGTCAAAGACCAGGGAAAAACCCCACTAGGGGGAAAAGCCTTTTAAATTCTTCTTCTATTAGATTGTCATACAATGTTTAGTAGAGAGTACAATGAGCCCAATACAATATTATCAACAATACAACCCAACAACTTCAGAAACCAATTTACAGTGGAAGAATATATCAGAGATAACTTGATTCAAACTTCAAATAGCTTCAGAAAACTTCGGATGATGGCTAATTGTAGTCAAACTCCTAGATGCTCCCTTGATGTTAGCATGCACGCATCTTTAGCTTCTTGGAAACTCCCTTGCCCTTAGCATCTGTGCGTCTGGGGACGAAATTTCCTAGTGTTGTGCTTGTGTCCACAATAGAAACCCTAATTTTGTGCGAGCTTCAGATATGAGACTTCGGACCTCCGTATGACCTTTTCCTTTGCCAATGTGTCGACCCAAATTAGATAGAAGAGAAGAAGATACTTGATAATGTGATATGCAAATGAACTTCTAGGTCACTTCTATTTATATGATTTTAGGGGTGTCCAATAATATCCATTTGACGTTGAGGCCGACCTGTCCAAGTGTGCATGTGAGTGAAGCCAACTTGATCCAACATCCACGAGTGGGTGCATAAAATCAAAAACCAACTTCTGCTTGTTTGAACAAGGTGATCTTTAGGTCGATTATGGTCCTCCCTAAAAGAGGAACTCAATGCCATCAAAATATCCATCAAATGAGTAGTCCAAAGTGGAATTTGACCGCAATTGCATCATTTTAACACATGATATTAACCATGAAATTGATTAGATTGTGATTTAGGTGGAACCAAAATAATAATTGCAACCCGAGCCTCAATGCATCCTAGGTAGGAAAGAGACTCTACTCTAGAACTAAGCCATCATGTAGTTTAACATGTATTGGAAGAAATTTGGGGTGGATTCCATATCTAGTAGCTAGAGGATGGCATGAAAATATCATACCCATATTTGTTTATAATAAATAGTTCTTGATATGAATAGTAGGACATTGGGGATGACGCTCCTTTAAGGGGGAGGGGATTTTAACACCCATTTTTAAACCCTATATTTTGTAATTGATGATTATAACTCAATGTCTGAAATAGATAACATCGATATCTTGAAAAAAATATTTTATGTAATATGCATTTTATTTAATATATTTCTAAAAGCTGAAGAAGAGAGAAATTGCGCAGATCCCATAGATTTATTAGAAGTTGCATGGATGAATTGAGAATTTTCTTGTTTATCCTGAATTTAATGTCCAATTTTCCCTATTTCCCAAATTTCATATTGGTAGATGAATCACAAATTGCCAACTTTTATGAGAAAGAATGGGATCAATATAGGATTTCTCCAAAGATATGGGCAACGTACCCATCTAGATTCTTCTAGATTGACCATGTAGTCCAAGGCAGGCACTCTAAATTTTCATGTAATTAGCAAGTGTGGTTTGATAGAGGGGGAAGGGGAAAAGGAGTGCATGTTGTCACAAATAGAGCAAGAGAATTTCCTATTGCAGTGTCATGAGTTAATACAAGTGTATGTGTCATGGGTGCTTCACCTTGTTAACTAATATCTTACCACATTCATTCATAAAGGTGTTTTTAAAATTTTGAAAAATAGAGAATATATTTTAGGTGATGGGGTATGGGGTAAGGGGGAATTATAGATATCGGGGCATATAAAAAGGGGTATTCGATAAAATAGGGGTTATTTTTATTATAAATATGTATTAAGAAGGGGTTCCAAAAATGATTCTTAGATGTTTTTATCAATATATAGTGAGATTATAGGGGAATTTAATACTAAAAAATACTAAGTTTGTATGGATATGAATATGACAACATGCATTTGAAGAAATGAAGTCTAAGTCTCAAGCTCCTATTTTGAGAGGGCCTAAGTGGACCTTGTCCTTTAATCTCTCTACAAATCCATCAAATATTGTCATTGGAGCTATTCTAGCGAAACAAGAAGGAAATAATCTGTATGATATATATTTCATTAGAAAATTCCCCTCACTGGCAAAACTAAATTACATGGTGACAAAAAATAATTTCTTGTTGCGATTAATGACATTTTATAATGGTTTTCTAGTAGTTTTGCATACTGACCATGTTGTTATAAAGTAACTAATGAAAAAAGTAATCACTAATGGAAGACTTACTAGATGGTTACTATTCTTATAGAAATTTGACACAACCATCTTGAACAAACCTAGAAAGAATAATATAGTAACTAATTTTCTTTCAAGATTATCATTTAATGAAAATGAACCTCATATAGAAGATTCTTTTCCTAATTAACATATATTTGCAATATTTACTAACTCTATGTGGTTTATAGATATTGATAATTGCTTGGCCATAAGCAAGATTCCATGTCACTTGAATCTAGAAGAGTGGAAGAAGATTATTTAATTGAGTTGGATATTTTCATGGTATGACGATTTCCTTTCCTAAACATAACAAAACCTAATAATTAGAAGATGTGTATGAGACAATTAGGTTTATGAGATACTAAAGGATTTCCATGATGGTCCTTGTGGGGACCACTTTGTGAACAAAATAACTAGATACAAAGTGCTACATTAAGGGTATTATTGCCCCACTATTTTCAACGATTCCAAGCAATATGTGAAGATATGTGACAACTTCCAACACATGGGAAGACCAGTGTGATAAGACAAGATGTTGTTGTAGCCTTAGCTGGTGTTGGAAACCTTTGATAAATGAGCCATTGATTTTGTGGCATTAGAGAAATTTTGAGGTCTAAAATGGGCCTCCTAAGGAATATTATAAAATAATAGTGGAAATAATAAAATAATATTAGATTACCTCATCAAGTTTTTGAGGGAAAAAAGAAAAGACCATTTTTTCAACTCATATCCTACCATTTTACTTAAATTTCAAGAGCGAGCACTCGTTGGATGCAAAATTTAATTTTCTGTCTAAGGAGTACCCTTGTTGCATGCTTTCGATGGGCCCTGCTACACAAAAAATGTGAAATACATGAAAAAAACGTGTTTGCAATAACATTTTTTCATGTATTTCACATTTTTCGTGTAGTAGGTGATGAGGCTCATCATTAGGTACATTATAAGAGTCATGATGCCATCCCTTAGATTTAAAATAATCTCTTTCTTACATTTATTCACATTTTTAGTTATATTATGCTTAGTGAGAAGGGTAAAAGATGTTTGACATAGCATGTGGCCTATTATGGTTTAATTGCATGGAATGCAACATTTTTGATATATTTTCCATATAGGGCTTGGATTAGACAACAAGGAGAGAATCTAGGAGGTTGTCCACCTCCTTAAATCTCCTCAATCAACCTCAAATCAGAACACACACTCTCTCTGCAGCTCTAATTCATTAGCAACCAAGCCACTATCACAACAAGGGAGAGTAATGAAGGAAAAGATCTACCATTGTAAAGTTGAAGGAGACAAAAATTCATATTTTATAGGGAGCTACTACTAGCTACCCTCTTGTATAAATAAACAAGTGAAAGAGCTCATTAGGATTCGAGTTTTGTTTGCAGTTAGGTAGTTTTTGAGCTCAAGAGCTTGGCACTGTTATTTTGATTCTCATTTGATGTATTAGACATTTTACTCCATGATAATGAACAGTTGTTTATCAAGTTTCCACTAAGTTAGTTCCAAAGGGATGAGGCTCTTGGGTTTGGGCCCAACCCAGTGGATAGGTCCCTCTTGTGTATTTGTACTTCTTTTCAACTACAAGTAGTCATTTGTTTCTTATGTTTCAATGGAAGACAATCCATCAAAAATATGTGGTTGAAACCTCTACCTCACCTCTCCTATGAGAGCTTGAGTGGAAGGATTCACACAAACCAAAAATATCATGTTTATGGTTTCTTGGAAAGAGATGTGTGTAGTTAAATTTCTTTACATTTTATTTTTTCATCTTAGGGTTTAGTTTAGTGATTCTATTTGAATTTTTGCATAAGCTAGACATCATTGAACTTCAACTCATATTTTTCACTACAAGTTAGCTCATTTTGTCATTTATGAATGGATGCATGCATGTGTTGATTGCAGGGCTGTAAAGATATGTAGGAAGGAGCACCTTCACCACCTCCATATTTACCTCTACCACTTTCTCGATTAATCTCCAAATTCTGTCCCATAACTCTATTTTTTTTTTATCATTTTACCTAGCACACCATGAGCACTCCTCCTAGTGCAAGACAAGCTTTTGAGAGGCTCTGAGATTGACTAGGGGCATGGGACAACATTCATACACTTCCATAAAACTTCATTCACCTTTCCACACCCTCCATGCACAATTTCTACCTTCAAAACCCTCTCGGAAGCCTTCCTCTAGCACTATAGACCCTCTTATAGCAATATAGGGCTCATGTAGTAGCCCTGTAGAAGCTTGTTTTTGCCTCTTCTTTGGTCCCCACTTCAACTTTGACTTAGGATAGGATGTATAATGATCGTCAGGTATGATAACTCGATTAGGGAGACATCCTATGCCTCTTTAAACCGTTCCCTCCTTCACTGCAAAAACGAAGATTAAATTAGTTATTTATCATGGAAATAGGTGTTTGATGTATGGGAAAGAATAAACTAGGTAGATAATCAAGGCAACTTTGATTAATAGTCTGATGAATGATGTAAAATAAATCAGTTCTTTTCTGCAAGTAGATAGATTCAACAAGATCACGTAGCTTCATTTTTGCAAGTAGATTAGCCTTTGTGATTAATTAGGATTTCTATAGGACAGGTCAATGGAATTTTTGTTTTCATAGCTAGAAGTAATTTTCAATTGTCTTTCTATCCATGTCTCATTCCAATTCAATAGAAGGAAGGGTCTCTAAGAAATTTTTGATCAATTATCATAACTGAGGGTCGCATGAGTAGAAGCCTATCTGATGTGCATATAGCACTGTCACCTCAAAATTTGTACAAATTTTAGGTTGACAATTTGAGTTGAGGAGCCTCTAGGAGTTGAAAAATTATTGGTGCAATGCCAGGGCTAACCACTTTTTGGCACTATTGTCGGGGAGGTGTTTAAGTATATAGTTGTTTATGCTTTCTATTTTGCATTTAAGTTTTGCAAAAAATAACAAAAAAACAAAATTATTTTTTTCATGCCTCGTAGGAGTAGGGATAATAAAGGAAACTTTCTACCAAAAACCCCCACACCCTCAGGCAGTCAACCTTTATTCTTCTTCGGTGACTTTGAAATTCCATCTCTGACTACAGGGGAGCTAGAAAACCCTCTAGGCAAGTAACTTGACATTTTTGAAGAAGCTATTGGGGAAGAAGAAGAACCTACTTCACCTACTGAAGCTATGGCTGAGAAAATGAACCGTGAGGTATTTCCCATCATAGAAACCAATGGATAGGCTAGGATGAATAATATTAGCCCTGCCTCCTTCCCACACTTCCATGGCCTAACCTCTGAGGACCCTGACACCATCATGTTTAGGTTTGTTGTTGTTTGTAGGACTTATGACTATGCCTCAGATGAACAAAAGCTGAAATTGTTCCCCTCTACCCTTAGGGATGAAACCTTGCACTGGTTCATGGGTTTGCCTGGGGGCAACATCACTACTTAGGCCCAAATGCAATAATCCTTCAATAACAAGTACATGGATTATTGTAGGTCTAAAGAAACCAAGGATGAAATTTTTAGGATGAACCTAGGACCTAATGAGTCTCTAGAAGACTATGAGGAAAGGTTTCAACTTATCTATAAGAGGGCCAACTGCACCCTTGATCCTAAATCACTCAAGTTAGTTCTTCACTAAGGGATCAGGGAAGAAGTATTGGATACCCTCAAGATGCTATTTGGGGGATTTTTCTATTAGTTATCCTATGTTGACATTAAATTTGTGTTCAAAAACCATTCTAGGGCAGTTAGGAAGAAGGGTAGGGCTAGTCAAGGCTTGGTCAAATCCTCCTCCTCCATAAGATCCATCAAGAATGAAATTAGGAACATGTTGGAGGATTTCAAAAGTGAAAATTTGAATTTCATTGCAAATGGATACCATGTAGATCAAGAGAAATCAAGAGGAAGCATAGAGGGCCCTAGCCATTTTCTTCCCTAGGTGCGCTAAAAGACATTGTAGGAATGAATGCCCAATGAATGTCATAGAGGTTTGCCTTGTCTGTGAAGAAAAACACTCAACAGACAAATGCCCCTCTTTGCCAGGCCTAAAAGTTGTATATCAAGGGGTAGAGGATAGTCCACAGCCACTTTGTTTCATCAATCAAAGGAGCCCTCACGGACCTCAGCCATATCAACAGGGCGGGAAAGGTGCACATTACTCTTATTATAATCCAATCCAGAATGCAGCTTCCCATCCTTGGTACTCTTCCACTCGTCCATCATGGTCCACACCTCATTCTTGGCCTTATGCTCCTCCATATGATCCTCACCAAGTCAACCATCATTTTTATCCATATCCACCCCAATCTCCTCAATGGAACAACCCATCACAAGGGTGGAGGCCTCCAGTCAACCAACATCTTGCTTTACTACCTCCACCCTAACCTCAACCACAAATCAGTCATCCTACTCCACCTAGGCAACCTTAGGTACCTGCTCAACCCAATCTTAAATCCAGGAGATCAACCTTCGGCCTGGTAGAGTGCTTTCAAAAAACCATCCACCTTCTCCATTTGAAGAAATTGAAGGAGAGAAGGAAGAGAGTGTTCCTCAATTAAATCCACCTCCTTTCCATGAAAGGTTGATCCACCCTATCTAGCACACCCTAGAGGAGGCCGAACTTCTAGGAGAATTTAAGAATCTGTGTGTTAGTATACCCCTTCTCTAGGCCAATAAAGATGTTTCTATCTACAACTAGCTTATCAAGGAAACATGGTTTAAGAGGCCATGGATAAGAAGAAGAGGCACCCCCACCATCAATGTTGTTGGGAAATTATCTGATCTAATGCTTGGGAGGGTGATATTTCCAAAATACCTAGACCTTGAAAAGCCCTATATTAGATGTGAACATTGATGGCATCATAGTCCCTAACACCCTGATTGATCTTGGGGTTGAAATAAATGTGATTACCAAGGAAACGATGCTAAAAATGAATCTCTAAGGAGCCTTGAGAAAGACCACCACAATGTTGTAGCTTGTAGTTAGATCCACAGTAGCCCCTGAGGGGATTTTTGAGGACATTATGGTCTCCATTGAGTCTTGGTAGTATCCTACTGATTTCCTAGTCCTCCAACCCAAAACCAGGTTTAATGGCTATCCTCTCATTTTAGGGATACCTTGGTTGGCCACTGTTGATGCCTACATCAATTGTAGGGCTAGGAACATAACCATTAATAATGGACAACTATAAAAACAACTCATATTGTATCCTCCTTCTTGACCTTCTATTGAACATGACTTACCCTTATGGTTGGAAGATGAGGAAGAAGATGAACTATATCATACAACCCCTTACTAGATGTACACTCTATATAGTGTCATAGGAGGGGGGAAGCCTGATGAAGATGACCCCATTGGTCATATCCGTAAGAACCAACCCCCTACTGACATGCCAATTGATGAGTTAATCAAAGAATATGAGAGAATTTTTTGGATCAAGTTGTTCTTGGTTGACTCCAGTCCTAAACATGTAAAGATTGTAGATTTTAGCTCATCCAGATCCTTAAAGATCAACCCCTCTTTCTCGGCCAAACACGAAGAATAATTTTACAGGATACTGAGAAAGCATATAGGTGCTTTTGCTTGGGACTATAAGGAAATGAAATGGGTGCATCATTCAGTTTGTACTCATCATATCTACATCCAAGAGGGATGCAAACTTGTGCATCAACCTCAGAGGAGGATGAAACTAACTCTTAAGGAAATTCTGAAGGAAGAATTACAAAATATACTGGATGCAAGGTTAATATACCTCATCTCAGATAGTGAGTGGGTGTCCCCTCTAGTTCTAGTCCCAAAGAAGAATGAAAAAAGGAGGATCTGTGTTGAATATATAGAACCGAACAAAGTTACCAAGAAAGGCCATTTCCCTTAACCTTTCATTGACCAAGTCTTCAATGGTCTGGAAGGAAAAACATTATTTTCCTTCTTGGATGGGTTTGGTAGGTACAATCAGATCTAGATAAGCCCTGAGGACCAAGATAAGATCGCATTTACATGTACCTAGGGCACCTTTTCCTATAAAGTCCTTCCTTTTGGTTTGTGCAGTGCCTCTTCTACTTTTTAGAGGAAAGTTTTGAGTATCTTTGCTAAACTTGTTCATGACTCTATCGAGATATACAGGGATGACTTCACTCCTTACGGGTGTGACTTCCAAGAAGCTCTCTCTAATATGTGTAAATTCCTAAAGAGATGTATTGAAATGAATCTCTCACTAAGCCCTGGGAAATGTGAATTCTTGATGACTGTAGGACTGTCCTTGGCCACTCCATATCCAAGGAAGGGGTATTGTTTGACCCAAAGAACATTTCTATCATCAAGAGGGTCCATACATCAAAGGGATGTTAGTAGTTTCTTGGGTTTGGCTGGGTAGTAAAGAAGATTCATCAAGGACTTTAGTCAAGTGGCTTCACTTTTGTTTGGATTACTAGCCAAGGATATAGATTTTTGTTGGACAAGTAGTTGCCAGTAGGCCCTTGAAGTGATAAAAGAGAAATTAACCACTACACCTATCCTTAGGGGGACCATGGGCATTGCCTTTCCATATCCATACTGATGCATTAGAAAAAGTTCTAGGTGAAGCCTTGGGTCAGGTAGAGGATGAGATGCCTTATGCTATCTACTTCATTAGCAAGAATTTGTCTAAAGTTGAGTTGAATTACACTGTCATTGAAACATAACTCTTAGTTGTAGTGCATTCTTTAAACAAATTTAGGAACTATATCATTGGGTACCAAACTTTTGTTCATACTGACCATGCATCCATTAAATATTTTATGAACAAGCCTGATGTTAATGCTAGAATAATTAGGTGGTTGTTAT
This sequence comes from Pinus taeda, assembly GCA_000404065.3. Classification (NCBI taxonomy): domain Eukaryota; kingdom Viridiplantae; phylum Streptophyta; class Pinopsida; order Pinales; family Pinaceae; genus Pinus; species Pinus taeda. The sequence continues at coordinate 41,617 of APFE031125185.1, forward strand.
TGTTTCAATAGTTTGATTTGACTATCATTAACAAATTAGGAAAAGAAAACGTGGTCGCAAACTTTTTGTCCAGATTAATCTTACCTGTAGGTGATGAAGAGATGGTGGATGATCAGCTGCTAGATGAGCACCTCGTTTCCATCTCAGTTCTTTCTCCTTATTTTTCTGACATAGCAAACTACTTGGTTACTAGGAAGTTCCCTTCTAATCTATCATCCAGGGAGAAAAGCAATATTGTGAGGAAGAGCTCTCCTTTCACTTAAATTGGAGGCAATATTTTGAGATTGGGACCAGATAGAATCCTGAGGAGATGTGTAAGAGAGGAGGAGGTCTTTGATATCCTCTCAACATGTCATAATGGTCCTTGTGGAGGTCATTTTGTTGCAAAAAGGACAACCTTTAAAGTACTACATTTTGGTTACTATTGGCCCACCTTACATCAGTATGCAATATACCACCAAATGTGATCAGTGCTAGAGAATGGGAAAACCCAGACCCAGGGATGAAATGCCACTACAACCTCAAGTGGCCTTAGAGTTGTTTGATAAGTGGGACATGGATTTCAATGGGCCAATTGATCCACCATCAGGGCAAAAGAAGTACATCATTGTTTGCGCTTATTAATTGACAATGTGGGTAGAGACAAAGGTAGTAAAAGTAGAAATTGAGCAGAAAGTAGTAGAGTTTTTGAGAGGGAACATTTTCTACAAGTTTGGTTATCTAAGGGAAATAGCCACTGATCAAGGAGAACAATTCACATCCAATTTGATTGAGGATCTCATGAGGTAGCACCATATAGAGCACAAGACATCCACCAACTATCATCCACAAGAAAATGGGCAAGTAGAGGTCACCAACAAAGCATTAGAGAGCATCCTAATAAAGGTTGTTAGCAACAGTAGGAAAAATTGGGTAGAGAGGCTAGTAGAGGCCACTTGGGCCTACAATACCACTTGGAAAACCACCACTGGGTTTACTCCTTATGATCTGGTTTATGGAAGAAATCTTTTCTTTCTATTGATTTTGAGTATAACACTTTGAGAATGGTAACTCAATTAGAACTGGATGCCTTCATAGCACAACCAAAGAGGCTGCTCAATTTGAATGACCTAGATGAATTCAGAATGAAAGCTCTCTTACACAATGAACTCATACAATTGCAAAGGAAGATCTGACATGAAAATAATATCAAGGAGAATACCTTTGAATAAGGGAATTGGGCCCTGTTATATGATTCTAGGTTCAAAAATTTCATAGGGAAGTTGATGACAATATGGTTGGGCCCATACCTAATAGAAAAGTTTCATGAAAATGGATCTGTCCATATTAGAACCATTGATGAGGAAGCCATTCCCTTGTCAATGGTTATAGGTTGAAGTTATATAGAAGGCCTTTGTCCAAGGAGGAATTTATTAGTTCAGTCAGCAAGGAGTTGAATATGATTGGGAGTTTCATGACTTCCAGCTCACATCACCCATGAAAAAAAAATTAATAATAAAGGCTTGGATGAAAACCTTTATGAGGCATTTGAAGCCAACTCAAGGGTTGAAAACCTCTTTGAGGCAACCCAAGAGCAAAAAAAAAAAGACAAAAGAAAACAATAAAGATCCTTGGGTGAAAACCTCCTTTGAGGCACCCAAGGGAGGCATGTAGGTTTAAAATCTCCTTGGAGGCAACTTGATTGTCTCAAGAAGAAAACAAAAAAGGAAAAAAAGGAAAAGAAAACACAAAGGAAGAGCTTGAACTATGTCTACTGACTTTTCTTTCATTTCAAAACTCAAACACAGGGGAGAGTTTTATGGATGCGGACCCAAATTTTTCAAGTTTTTCTCCATTCTTCCATCCATCCACCTGATATCAATCATCACCGTCCATGTGACGACCTCTTTCCACCATCCCACCAACATAAAGAAGAATTTAACCTCCGCCCTGTAATGCTACAGGAGGAGCCTATACAACTACAGGAAGAAGATATGAGGAGGAGGGAAACCCCAAAAGCACATTATAGGTACAAGAAGTGATATGAAGGGTTCACGAACCATTTCCCACCATCCATCCATCTACCATCCTCCAAAATTTCACTAAAAACATGTTCAAATTATCCACTCTGTCCTATTTTCTAGAAAAACATAGAGGCCCTCATTTTTACTCATACAACCCTCTACACCACTCTTCCATTACCCTACCATTGTATTAAAGACCTAGCATCATCTCCCTCATCATTCTTATGTCACAAGAAGGTTCCAAAGGAAGGAAAAAGGAAATCTACAGGAAGAGACTTCCTCCTGTAGTAGCCTGTGTCTCCTATAGCAATTCTATGCAAACAACACAAAGCTCATCAACCATCTTTCCTCCTATCATCATAAATGATAATCCACCTTGTTTGTAGCAAAGACGAACACATATCACTCCTAGGAAGGCTTCCTCCAGTTTCAACAACCATTTGGAATAAGAGACACCTAGAAATAATAACAACATGAATAAAGTATAATGAAAAAAGAAATGAAGACATGCATAGAAAGAAACTAGAGAATAAAACCCTTGGTATTGATGAATATATGTTCCATCTCCAACATGAAAACCTCTGTAGCAGTTTAGCCCTCAGGTAGGCAAAAGTATGGAAAGCTCTTATGTCCTCCCTATGTATAAATAGCTAAAGTGTATAGTTGTCGAGAAGGAGTGTTTCTATAAGCTGGATGTGGCTAGTTAACTTGGCTACCCTAAGCAAGTGAATTGAAGATAATGTGGGTCCCTTAGGAAATGTGGATGTGTCACATCAAAGGAATTAGGTTCACAATTAGGGGGTGGTGATTACGAGGCAAGGGAGAATGATAACTTTGGAGTGGGGAAATGGTCCAAAAGAGGAAAACTTGTTTGAAGCCATGTGACCACAACGCTCCAAGCCTCCACTAAAAAAAGGAATATTATATACTCTTCTTTTAACAATTATGCTTATTTCAAAAATATTTAGGAGGAGAACAAGTGCTGATGTGCCACTGAGCAGTTTCAAACCCCACTGTACATGTGCAACAAGAAGGAGCTACAGGTGTTACAATAAGGTCTGCAATTGCTATAGGAGGGTCGAGAGAGCACTCTAGGAGGAATGAGAGGTTTAAAAAGGGCCACAATGATTCAAATTGTCTTCCAAATTACCATACACATTCATGGATACCTAACAAGAAGTGTCACCATCCCCACACCACACTGCATACAAATTCCACTCTTATTTCATATCCTATAGTAGTTTAATTGGGAATGTAGAGAGTCGTTTTGAGCATTATATTGGTTGCATAAGAAGATATTTTTTTGACTCTAAGCATCAATTACACTCATTGAATAAGGAAATTTAACATTGTCTCACCATTAAATCTATTAAAAAATCTCTCTCCCTAACTAAATTAAGCACTAAGGAGATACAAAAGAAGAGATGGCGGGGATTCAACAGGAGGGAACCCTCAGACACTAAAATAATCTATATGAACACTCATGTGGTTGATATTTCAAAAGATACCAATGACTAGGGTTCTTTGAGTTACTCAGGGGGTATGATGATGACCTTGCCCTTGAATTTTCCATGGCAATGAATTCCCAAACAGAGGACAGGGCCACCACTTTTTAATGGGGTTAACCATTTCTCTCAGCCCTAAATTCATTAGCAAAGTGACAACCCTACCTTTATGGATCAAATGGAGAAAGGAATACAAAGCCACAAGTGGCACTGCTAAAAATAACTTCTTCATTTTAAATGAAAAACTCGTTGAGGATAAGAATGGGACCCAAAGAGAAAGCCTACCCTATCCTTAGGATGAGGTGGCGTACCATATCCTTAAGTACATAACCTATGAAGGAAGAATGAGTGTAGTGCATGCTTACCATTTTAGACTACTTCATGAATTGAGATTCAAGGAATAATTGCCTCTTCCTTTAAGACTTAGTGAACCATATTTTCTCATGCAGTCAATTAAATAAATAATTTAAAAGGCAAGGGAGTGTAAACACCAACATCTAGCTCGCCATAGCATCATAAAATTAATAGTGGTGGATGATTTGAGAAATTTGAGAAATATTTTCCTATGGAATGCCTTCATATACATGGATAGGGAAACATTCAATGGAGCACAATCCATAACCCCTGGGAGACACCTGCCTCTAGAATTGGAGGTAGGGAGGGAAAAATAGAAGAAGAAAAGACACAAAATAGAGGAAGAGGAGGCAACAAAGATAGAGGAAGGAGAAGAAGAAATTGAAAGAGAAGAGGAATAAAAAAAACTGGAACAAGCATCAAGTCCTAAAAAGATTAATGAGGGCAAACAAGCAGAGATATCACCATAGAAAACAAGCTTATAACTAGGCATCATTGATATTGAGGTAGCTGAAACTTAGCTACATTAGGCACTCCTGTGAATCCTAAAAGAATGAGACAAAGATGAGGCCCCTTGTACTTTAAGACCAGAATGAGCACTATAATCAAGAAAGGGAGACCACAAGCTCCCACAAGGGTCCCCATCAATATTGAAGAATCAGCCAACAAGAAAGAGGAGATAGGACCCACTAAGGGAGAAATTGAAGAAGTTTCCTCACCAAAACCCAAGACAAAGAAACCTATAGCATATGTGAGGAGGCTTACCACTAGGTCATCTACATTCAAGCAACCCAAGATACTAGCAACCCTCCAATGGAAAGAAAAGGGTGTGTTGTAGGAGGGACAAAGTGTGTTACATGAGAGACTGAGTATGCTACAGGAGGGGCAGAAAATGCTATAGGAAAGGAAAAATGTGCAACAACAGCTACAGGAGAGGGGGAATGAACTCCAAAAGGAAAAAAACTCCCCAAGAAAATTTTAGAAGGGCTTCCTAGAGCTCCAAGAACCTAAACCGCAACCTAGCCTAGGGTCTTATTACAAATTCATTAAAGGGGGAAGAATCATTCTTGAGAAATTTACAATCCCACTTCTTTATGAGTTAGAAATAGAGAGAGGAAGAACACACTAATGGATGTAGATTTCTAATTAAAAGAGTGTAGAGGTTGTGGGGCTGATGGAGGAAAGAGTCAATGATATGGGGAAATAATTAGCTGATTTGAGACTCAGGGAATCCATCATGAAAGAACACCTTCAGGTAGAAAATATGAGGTTGAAGGAGAAGCTACAAGAATAGGAAACCCAACTTGCCACCATGAATAGTCTCTAAAAGGAAGCCTTGCAATGCAGGAAACCATCACAATCCTATGCTCTATTTCTCAAGGAGCAGTGGCTACAATTCCAGATCAAGACCTTGGCACAACATGGATTTATGCCCTTTTAGGATTACAAACAGTTCATTGAATTTTGCAGCCAAACCAACATGGAAGACAAGGAAAAATTAGCTGAATTCTATATGCACAACCTCACCTTAACAAATATGAACTTCTGGGATCCCAATGCAAGATTGGGAGATATGCAATTGATGGACCTAGCATCCCGGGTGGCTCATGAGAAGATAAGGGCCGAGGAGGTAAAAAGAGTAATGACCAAGAAAAAATAGGAACCATTGTATATCGGGGTAGAGATGGTAAGCCCAAAGGAAGTCATTAAAAATCATAGCCTCATCTCCAATGATGTTGCCATAGCACCCAAGTATGTTGATGCACATGAACAAGCAATTATAAATTTTGAAAATACCTTTAGTATGTTAGGGACAACAAGTTTGGAATCTTTTCAAGAGAGATTGCATACCTTACCCCAAAACTTGCAGATCAAAGAATATCACTCTCCTCGAAGATTAAGGAGTGCCTTGGAGAGGACAACCTTATACAAAAGGATCATGAGGAGGTTGCAAATCAAGTGGATAGGATTCAAGCTCAATCCATCCTTGTTGCTAGGTTTACAAGAAGAAATAGATGAAGAACCAGAGAAGCAAGAGTGGGAAGAAATACAGAGGAATGCAGGATTTCTTCCATAAGAAGCCACATCATGAGAGGAACCTTGGGATGTCAGAGAGGCCATTAGGGCCATGAGAGAAATGCACATGGATGAACGAGTTTCTTAGAGGATGAGCAACAATTTTAGTAGGGGGTGATGATGAGGCTCATCTTTAGGTACATTATAAGAGTCATGATGCCATCCTCCAACTTTAAAATAATCTCTTTCTCACATTTATTTACATTTTTAGTTATATTATGATAAGTGAGAAGGGTAACAGATGTTTGACATAACATGTGGCCTAACATGCTTTAATTGCAGGAAATGCAACATTTTTGAGATATTTTGATCCAGGTGGATGTTAGTGGCCACCCATCTATCCCATTTGGACCCCCACAATTGTCTCTTTAAGCTTTTTCAGTTTTCTAAATTGTAGCACAGTTTACTATTTTTAGCAGTTTTTCAGGTCCTGAACTTCTGGAGCCGTTTTGAGGCCCTAAACAATGTTTTTTGGGAAATCTTGGGGCAACATGGGTCCATGGATCAATGTTTCCCTTCCCAAAGTGGTAGTTCTCGGATAGATCTTTCTAACGAGCTATCATATGCGTGAAACGGAGATGGTATGCCAAAGTTACGACCACGGGAAATTGATGTGCCAATTTACCCAAAACGGGGCCCACAATTTGGCGTTTCATCTTCTAGGGGTAGGTTTTGAAATGTGAAGGGTTTTCCATTGTTTCTCAACAATAAATAGGCCTTCGAGCCTCATTGTAACACAGTTGGGAATAGTTCAGAGGCATGTAGCCGCACATCTCTTCTCAGAGATAAGCTACCATCACCCTAGCTAGGTTATTTCCATTTCTGGTTGTAAACATATTTAAGTATTTTCCATTAATGAAATGAAGCATTATTTCCACTGCATCTTTGTGTATATGGTTATCTCTGTGTTTTATTGCATTCCTGTTTAAATCTGAATCATTGATGTGCCCAAATATGTCTATAATAGTTGCCCCCTAAAGCATGAGGTCGTAAATATTCATGTTGGAAGAAATGCTTTATCATGATGATCCAAAGTTTCGAACTAGAAGGTGACCTGCATAAGTTACAATAAATACATCATCACAATATAATTTTTCATGATCTAGTTGAGGGAGGCATTCCCATGCTCAACTTTATGAATTTCATTTCATGTACATAGATCAGATAATCATCTGCAGATACAGCCTCATGATTCTACAGATATAGAGTTGCAATCCATGGTTAGGATGGCCATCTATTGTAGAGCCTTTGTACATTTGATATTTTTAAGTCCCTAAATATATCATAGCTCCAATGGATGAAACTAGATCTGGGGTCTTCAAACTCGTTCAATCTTCACCTGATGTACAAGTCAAACCATGTGAAGATATGTTCTGAAGTCAAACATGGAAACACATCGCCTGATCACTAGCTAATGATGTCAGTTGTTAACAAACGTGAGAGGAATCACTGATAATGATAATGATCATCAAGGTACTATAGTACAATTCACGTCGTGTGAATACATGATCTGATGTCAAACACCACACAAAATCTTTCGGTCGAAGGCCATTGATATCAACCTGTCACCGAAAGTGAGAAACTTGCCATTGATATATGCAAGCTTCAAAGCACTAAAAGGGTTGTTTCTAAGTCAACTTCTTGGATAATGAGATGATGTCGACAAGAAGTGACTCATCGTAGGAGGGCCTTTATGTATCCCACATCTATGACACGAAACAAATCAAATGATTTCTAGATGTGAAAACAAACTAACGACAGAAGGTTCAGGAATGTTGGTCATGAAAAAATGAAGGTTGGAGGTATCGTAGTGTATGAGACATTAATTGGATGGTGGTTTCTCAACTGAATGGCTTCTCTTGAACATGTCAGTGACACTGAGATTAAGTGGTAGTGTTAACCCCAATAGATGGATGGTATGAAAGACCAATGGTTTGATGACCAGTGAACGGAATAACCCAACCTAACTCAATAATGGAGATGAAGTGAAAGTGTCATGTTCAAGAGCGACTTGCTCTCATAAACTCTTCAAGTTTTTTCCCTTTTTCCCCAGTCATTGATGACCAGTACCTCTTTATTTCTGTCAAGCTTAAGGAGGATAACATATGCTTGTTCTATAATTTTCCCTTCGAGAAAACTTATCACTATTTAATGTTTTAACGAGTCTAGTGATAGTGAAACTCGGTCTCATCTAGATGGACAAGTTTGTGACTATTGTTTTAATGAGTTTAATGACAAGGATAGCTCGGTCCTTTTCATGTTTAGAGAGTTTGAAAAGGGATGAAAAGAAAACTACATAAGTTCTTTTTCATAAAGTAATTCCTCAGCTCCGAGAAAGGATAAAATAATATAGGAGGGATGACATTTCCAATACTTTAATGAGATGGAAAAGACAAGCGCTCGACAATCTTTTAATATTTAATGAGTCTGAATGGATTTAAAGAGGACTATATTTTAAGGAGCGAGTGGTTTCTAGGGTAGCAAATGGTTCCGATGATGTTGGAACTTCTCAAAACATGTTGATTTATGTGAAGAGGCTAGCTAATAAGACACTCATTGCAACTGTTCCTCAAAATGGGTAAAACAACCAAGTGAAAGTGTATGATTGGCCAAAGAGATGGTGGTGATGAGATGAAAACAACCAAGGCTCAAAAAGCTAACAAAATGGCAATTACAAGGGTTAAAAATTGAAAATGGGTTCATTTTTAGACAACCTTGAACCATGGGGAACTATGCTTGGATTCGGTTTCATGTTTACACAAGCTTGAAACAAACAAACTATGCTTGGCTTCAGTTTCTTTTTTACACAAGCTTAAAATGGAAAAATATGCTTGAATTTGTTTACATGCTGCTAACATGATGAGAAGGAGAGACTCCTGTAACCAGATGGAAGTCACTTCTGTGAAGTAGGACAGTTATCCAACACCTCTTTGGTTTTATCAAGATGGACAAAGGTGAATGTCTTCACGTAACCTACAGGGAAACTTATTTTTCCACCAGGCGCATGCCCCCCAAGCTTCATTACATTCACCTAAGTAGACTACTCATGGCTATCGGGTGGATGGAATGAAGCTTCTTTTATGAGATCAAGTGAAAGACTCGACTGAGATTTTACGAGATCTAATTAGAGACTCGACTTTGAACTTTTCTCCAGAGGTCCTTGTTTCAATTTTTTTATTTTTTTTTTAAATGAGCTTGACACAAGAAAAGGAATTATGCTCACATCTTTGGTTTCATTTTTTAACAAGGTTAACACTTGACAATGAACTATCCTCCAACTGCCCGATCACAACTCGTAAGAGGTCATGAAGGCAAAATCAGGTTCCAATGCCCATAGTACATGGTGTACAACATCACTGAATTGATCGCTAGCTAATGTAGGTATGGAACAGGTTGCCACATAATTAACCCGTGGTGGGGATGATATCGTTGATATAAATGGACAATTTAGGGATGATGTTGAATTGAAGCTATATTTGGACTAGGAAATGAAAGCTGGTCAATGGTGACAATCTTGCCTTCATGCAGGAAACACATCACTCAGAAGAGTGTTGAAATAATAGCTTACATGTTATAAAAATAGTCACGCCTAAGAAGTAAATTGTAGTCTAGAGGTTTTGGGACTACCATTACGTTCAAATTAACGGTCTTTCCTCCAAAAGTGATAGGTAACTTAGGAAGGATCCCTAATGGACAACTGGTTCCTTTGTTAAAGCCTAACAAATTTTGTGTAACGAGGACAAGCAATAGTGAACCAAGCACTTTCCAAGAAGTTGAGAAAATGTTACTCACTAATGCACCTTCATCTATAATAGTGCCAAACACAATCATTTTACAAACTTGTACTATGATTTGGAAAGGCACATAAGAAGAAAGGCGGGATCCTGCTAGTCAATTCCAATCAAACAAAGTGTCTAGACTACTTGGAGGGAGTGCCAAAGAAATGGGAAAATTAACCCCTTGAGTTACAAGAACTGGGGGTTTTCCTCCTGCCTTGATGGAACAGGTAGATTGCCCCCAAGGTTGTTAGAATGTGAAGTATCAAAAACAACTTGAATGGTATCATTTTAACTCTCTTCGGGAAAGGTACGATTAGATGAAGGTGAAATTAGGTCAATTGTCACCTCGACTTGTTGATTTTGGTCAGGTATAGACTCATAGGATTCACTTTCAGAGAGAGTGATTTTGACCGACAATTGATTTTGGCCAGTCATTTTTTCAACTACTGAAGGATTTAGGGAGAGTTTCTTGTAACCAGATGGAAGTCATTGCAATGAAGCGGGATGGTTATCTAACACTCTCTCGCTTCATCCAAAAAGGGACAAAGGTGAAGGGAATGATTACTTTCACATAACCTACATGGAATCCTGACCTTTCCCTTCTATCCATGAACTTTACTATCACTAGTTGATGTTGTGTTACCAACATGATCTCGAGAGGTTGATAACATGAGATGTTCTGAACGGGAAGACCATTATTTCAAGATCCGAGGAAGGTAAGGACAATTTTGATGAAAATGGTCTCCTGCACAAATTATGCATGGATATTTGGGTTTGTGAAGCTTAATGGACATATTTTTATCAGATGTTGCATTCAGAGAAATGGTTACTTGGTTGCCCCCTTGCTAAATTGGCTTCTTCTTCTTCTCCTGCCCTTTCTTGTTCTTCTTAGTGACCTAGTTACTAGTATCAATACTTTCACCAAGTGAAGAGGAAGAAGGGGAGGAAGAAACAAATGAGGAAGAAGGCAAAGGGTCAACTTCAGGATCAACTGGAGGTTTATTTTGTCCAGTTGAACGTGTACTTGATTGTGGAGAAATCACGACATTTTGAACGACAGAGGCTGAAAACATCCATACTGGTAGGTCAATGGTAAGTCTCGGAAGGGACAATGTAGCCATATAAGGAGCACCAATATTTCCGAAAGAAGGAAAAAGACTAGGATTCCCATCAAAAGGGATTCCTTGATCAATGGACTCTAGATTTGTCGCCATATGTCTCAACCTAAGATCAACTAAGGAATAGGGATTTTATTCTGAATTCAATTAATTTTAGTGACACTTGAACACAACTTTGATTTTTTAGTTTTTAAGAGTCGACAAAAAGCTAAAGATGACTATAGTCTCCTTCGATTTTTAATGAGCATGAAAGGATAAGTGCTAAGATAGACCTTGTCTTTTAAAGAGTCGAAAAGGAATGAAAGTGACTACTCTGGAAAATATAGACAAAGGGATTACCAAACCAATCACAAAACTACAATATACACCTTGGTGATAAATTAAAAAGAAATTACCAAGGACTTATGTATGACAGTCAATCTTCCCAAATGTTGTGTTCAATGCATTGTGATCAATAAGGTGGTAGACTCAGTTTCTTGGATAAAGTATTTAACCCTATTGTGGTCTCCCAATATATACATGAAGGTACGAGGAGAACAAGTCCATGCTAGCACTTGTTGTATCAAGGAGGAGGAATCACCCAACCTTCAATGAAAATGATAGCCACTAGTTTTAACGACGCCCGAACACGTCACTAGCCTAGACCTCTAGATATGTTGTGTTAAGTTCCAAAGAATTGTTAGGTTCATTGAAATTCATTTTAAAGTTGATCTTGTTTAGGGTTTTCCTTTCAATGGTTCATCACGTGATGATGATCTGAAATTCCTAAGATGCAGTATACAATTATAAATAATCTTTGTTTATTTGAGCAATGAAAATCCTAGCTACTAGGGAAAGAAGATAACGATGCTTTTAAGCAAAGAGCACACAGTAGTGCATTCCCCTAAATCAAATTTTTGAAAACAAATAAAAAAATGCTAAATTCAAATGCATGTATTTTCTTTCCCTTTCGTTAATGTGAAAAAGTGCCAAAAGGGAAAATTAAATGCAGCAAAGATCTGAAATATTTCACTCAAAATGACATTTTCGACAATTTTTTCTTCAAAAGAGAAAGGAAGACTCTAAACGACACTTTCAATTTTGAAAGAAAAATGCTTTCAACACTTAGAATATAAACAAATCAAACCAAATACATGAAGAAAAGTTTAATCAATTATCAAGGGAAGGAAGAATTTAAGATGCTTCTCTTTTTGACACAAAATGAAACTTACGACACTTTTTGTACTAAAGCGACAAATCGATTTAAACAACTTTTCAACAAAGGATTGTAAATGATGAAAAAATAAAAAAAAACATTCGCTAATCCTAATGTAATCGAGGCTGATCTAAGTGATGCAAGTAAGTTTCAGTAAAGAGGCACTGTTCATTTGCAGCAAAACAACCAACAAATTTGAAAATAAGGTAAAAACCCTCAATTCCTAGATGGAAAAAGAGCGTAGGCAATCATCGCACATGGGCTTCACAGAAAATGAGATGAATCACACCTAATACACTCAGGATGTGCGATGTATACTGAGTGATAGTGGACGATAGTGCGATGGTCCAGGGAGCAGAACTAAAATAGGTTTTGGCTCAAATGTGGAGTTGTTTTCAATGAGTTAAGGTGGATTTTGATGAAAAATGATGAGAAAAGTATGATGGAGTGCCTTGAGAGGTTACTGAGCTACCAAAAGGGCATGTAGATGTGCTTGCAAGTCAAATGTTCAATTCATAAACTAAACTATAGATTGACTGAAGCATCATTCATATACTATGCAATTGCAGAGCAAGAGAAGTTCAAAGGCTAATTGGTTGAGTTCAGACTCTCTCTATAGATTATCAAATTGAACATAGAACAAACAATAACAACAAACAAACATATATTTAGTTCCCCAGCAGAGACACTAGTTTGTTTCTCGGAAAACTAGTATTCCTAAGAATGCGAGCCCTCTAGGTCTGGCAGCTACCCTAGAAACAATAGTTTAAAACAACTTAATGATTTCTTCTATGTGTAAATAGATAATAGGACCAACCTGGAACTTCTGCTTAATCCCTTTTTTGATCTCTCTCCCCTTTGACAGATCGTACAACTCCTCCCTATACTTAACATCCTTGGAGAATACCTGGAAAAGTATAGCAACAAAGAACCGTCAAAGCATCGTGATCTATTACAACATAAACATTACAGAATCAGATATATAATGAACAAATGATAGAATTCACAAATGATAACATTCACAATTGTACAATCATATGGAAGAAAACTTGAAGAGCTTTATGAATAGAAAGGAGAATTAGAACCCAGTTGTCTGATCCAACATCATCCTCCCAGCTTCAATCCTTCTTCACCTCACGAAATAGAAAGATCACTCCAACAATACAATGCTCTATCCTCAATTAGAAACTATTAGCACTTCCTTGTAATTCACAATATTTCAGCCTCTAGATCTCATGGATGAGGGATCCATTTATAGATGTTTGCAAGGGTGTGAGTAATCCATGTGGTTTGATTAGTGTCATTCCGCTTGTTACAATGGGTCCGTACGAGAAGGGATTGGAGATTTTCTTAGATCCCTTATTCATCCTTGGGTGAATTCAGAGAGGCAAGTGGCATAGGAGAAAGTTCTAGAAGATTCCATGAGAAATCAACTGACAAATGTCCTGGAAATTTATCCATCCTCTCCCATCGCACCCTATAGAAGGCCTAAACATTATGCATTGCACCCTAGCAGTGTACCATTCAATATGCATTGTACTTTGCCAGTGGAGCAGTAAGTATGGTTCAATTTATGCAATTTGTGGATGATTTCTCATATCGAACTTTTGGGAAATGATGTATTCAGATGACTATGTTCTTTTAGGTTATGAAACAACTTTTTTAGGGGTTGATGAACCCCTAATACATTGACATATAAGTCTGGGGTTGATGTGCCCAAATATGTCTATAACAAAGGGTCGTAACTTTGGCATATGATCTCTGTTTCACACTCGCAATACCTCGTTATCAATACAACTTTTGAATTACCAATATTAGACTAGGACCCATGTTGGTCCTAGTTCTCCCAAACAATGTCGTTTAGGCCCTCAAAACAGCTTTGGAAGTTTAGGACTCGGAAAACTGCCAAAAATAGTAAATTTTGCTACAAATAAGGAAACTAAAAAACTAAAAGAAAAAATGGTGGGGGTCTAACTGGAATAGGTTGGTTGCCACCAATATCTATCTAGATCATTCCTCCTCCCTTATGAAGAAATGGTCCCCACTGCATTGCGTTTCTCCATGAGATGAGAAAACTTCTGTTGAACTTGGTCACTTGTCAGCCACTTGCTTTGGTGAAGGAGCTGGCCTACTTTGAAAACTTAATATAGTTGGATCCCTTTCTACCGAGCATTCTCGATCTGCATGTCCATGATCCAATTGTTGTGTCTTATTCCATAAAATCTAGATTTAACTCTATAGGTGTATTTTTTTCTGCAATATCTAATGTGTCTAACAATGGTGGGAAGCATGGTCAAAGGTGGTCCACATAGAACAATGGGTGCAGGCTAAGGAATGGGGGAACGTTGAGCTCAAATGCATTATCTCCCATATCCTTGGTAATGGTGTAAGGGCCATATCAGGGTGGTATGAGTTTTATATAGGCTCCGGTAAGGCATTTCTTTTGCAAATGCAAGCATACTTTGTTCCCCACCTGAAACTTGTGTGGCACCCGATGTTGATCATGTTGTTTCTTATACTTGGCATTTGATTTGTCCATAATGTCATGGACCTACTAGCAGATATGTTGGAGGTGCTCAATGAATTTTGTTTCCTTATCAGATTCAAATTAGACATGAGCCAAATATGCCTGAGTAGCCACAAGTGGTATGGCCACATCAATGGGACATAGTGGCTTGAATCCCAAGCCCACCTAAAAATGATTATGGCTAGTTGAGCTATGGAGAGCTCGGTTATAACCGTGTTTCACATAGGGGAGGCTCTCATCCCATGTGCCTGGATGCTTTGAGTTGTACATGCACGGAATGTGTACGATCATCCTGTTGAAAACCTTTATCTGGTCATCAGTTTCGGGATGGAAAGTTGTGGAATTAATGAGCTTAGTGTCCAGAATTGACCAAAGACTCAACCAAAATGTACTAAGGAACCTGTTGTCCTAATCTAAGATGATAGACTATGGGATTCGAAAGTGTAACAAGACTCATTCAAAGAAGAGTTTAGCAGTGGCTTATGCTGTGATATTTCACTTACAGGCTGCCATAATGGCCATCTTCGAGAATCTGTCGATGACCACAAAAACATAGTCATTGCCATGCTTAGTAGAAGGAATTCCTGAGATGTAATCCATGTAGATGGATTCGCAATGTCAACTAGTGGTAGGAAATAGGGTATAAAATACTTGATTCTTCATGGTTGGTTTGGCAATGGTGCGGGGAGTGCAAGATCTGATGTACTTCCTGACATCCTATTGAAGATTTGGCTAATAGAAATACTTTTGTAGTACTTCCACTTTTTTCTCACCCTCGAAGTGCCTAGTTGCCCGACTATAGTGTACTTCCAAAATAATTTTGGAAAATTCACCTAAAGGAACACAAAGGTGTCCCAAGTGGCATAACAAGGAATCGTGGAGGTGAAAATCTAGAACTTGCTAACCCTCTAGCAGCGTCCGGTATGTGTGGTTGAATTCTAGATTGCATTTTTAGAGAAGTGATCAATCGAAAGTCTCGTGCCCATAAGATTTGATCATGGTGGTTAACGCAATGATCAGTGATTGGTTGAGGCAATCTACAACATTATTCGTGCTACTCTTCTTATAATTGATATTCAAATGGAACTATTGTAGGTATGTGGACCACTTTTGATGGTGATCATTCTGCAGCTTCTCTTGCATCTATATGAACTCTAGTGGTTGGTGGTCTATGTGGATGACCATTTCCTTCCCCAAAATGTAATGCTTCGATTGTCAGTGGTCCTGCACAATAGAATACATCTCTTTGTCATAAGTGGGATACTTATGGACTATCTCTAAACATGTCTCACTTGCTATGTGACTGGATGCCCCTATTGCGTAAGGATTACCTAAATAGCATAGACAGAGGCATCTATCTCGATCTCAAATGGTTGTTGCAAGTCTGGTAATGTGAGCACTGGTGTAGAGCAAAGGTGATGTCTCAAATTTATGAATTCATTCTGTTGAGATTCAAACCAAAAGAATTTTTCTTTCTTTTCTCCCTTGGTGACTTGACTCAAGGGCCAAGTAATATGAGAGAATCCCAACATGAACCTATGGTAGAAATTGGAAAGACCCAGAGGGCTGTAGAGCTCTGTTGGAGTGGTTGGTGCTAGAAAATCTCGAATGACTTGGATCTTGGTTGGATCCAAATGCCCCCCCCCCCATTCATAAATAATTTATCCCAAGTGTTGAACCCCGGTGATGCAAAAGTGCATTTCTCCAAATTGGCGCACAACTTGTGTTGCTGCAATGTTTGGAGAACATGTTGGATGTGGTGGAGGCTCTCTTACCAACTCTAGATGATGATTAGGATGTCATCCAAGTATAACACTACAAATGAGTTGGTGAATGGCTACAATATATAATCCATTAGCCTCATGAAGGTTGTAGGAGCATTTGTTAACCGGAAAGGAATAACCAACCATTCGAAAAGGCCCTCCTTGGATTTGAAAGTAGTCTTCCATGCATCGGAGGGTTTGATTCATACCTGGTGATATACGGACTTCAAGTAGATCTTGCAGAAATATTTTTCCCCCTTGAGTTGTTCCAGAAGGTCATTGATCCATGGGATTGGGTACCTATTCTAGACAATGATCTTGTTCAGCACACAATAGTCAATACAGAGTCTCCAAGTTCCATCCTTCTTTTCTACCAACATGATCGGGCTCCCATAGGGTGATCAACTCGGCTGGTTGTGGCATTTTTGTAGCAACTCTTGAATCTTCTTCTTGTTTTAATATTTCTCGAAAATGGAGCACCAATGAATTGGTCCATTGGGTAATGACGCAACTACAGTCATATTGATGGAGTGCTTGACCTGTCAGTACAAAGGCACCCCTACGGGGGAGGTGAAGATGTCCTTGTACTCCTCCATGAACTTGTCCATGTTGGGTTGTGTTATATTCCTTCCATGTAGTTAATAGGGGGTTTGAGGGTTACCCGTAACCCCACTTCATGGGGTCCAGGGTAGCGCCCCAGAAAATTTTGATTTTGGACCCTATGTTAGGTTGGGCAGACCCACCTCTAGTTTTGTGAAGAATTTTTACACATTTTTTTTGGACGCGATGATTTTTTGGTTCATGGTATTGGACACAATGGTTTTTGGTCCATCGTATTGGATGTGATGGTTTTCAGTCCATGGTATTGGATGCTTCAGCATGTATAAATATGTATTATAACATTGAAAGGAACATAATGAAAAATCAAGCTGGTAGTCCTGGTTTTGTGATCGAGTTGGGAAATCTCTGTGTATATGTGTTTTATGTGTTATGATCTCGCATTGTTTATTTTTCTATGTTTTAGAATTCATATGCAAGTAACTTCTATACGAGGTTAAAACCTACATTTGGTATCAGAGCTGTTTTTCGCTTTAAGGGGACACCATTGGTGCTGAGCGGTTTTTCCCGGGCCTGTGGTAGACCCTGTTCAGTGGGAGATCTGGGAGATTGATTTTGGTGGTGAAAGAAGATGGTGAGTGGTGGAAAGATAGAGATCATGAAATTTAATGGTCATATTTTTTAGTTGTGGAAACTCAATATGGAAGATCTGTTGGTGGATAAAGATCATTGGATCATGGTAGATCTAGGTACTAAACCAATGAGATTGACTGATGAAGAATGGAAGAAGTTGGATCAGAAGGCAAAGAGAACAATAAGATTGTGTGTCTCAGATTCAGTATTGTTGAATGTATCTAGGGAAGCTACGACAAAGGCTTTGTGGGACTTGTTAGGGACTTTGTACCAATCTAAGTCTCTGGTGAATAAACTATTCCTGCAGAAAAATATGTATAACATGAGGATGAAAGATGGAGACTTAGTGACAGGGCATCTGAATGCATTTAATACTATGGTAAGTCAATTAGCATCTATTGATATTAAAATTTCAGATGAAGAAAAGTGCATTTGTTTGTTGTGTTCTCTACCAAATTCATGGGATAGTCTGGTTATTGCAATAGGTAGTAATGGAACTACCTTTCATTTTGATGAAATAGTCTCATCCTTGCTAATGGAGGAGATGAGATGGAAAAATATGGAGAGCCAGAATGGTGATGCCTTGTTTGTACGAGGATAGTTCCAGAATAGAAACAAAAATAAGTCATCAAGTGGGAGATCTAAATCTAGAGGGAGATCTAAATCTCTAGGAAAACCTATAAAGGTGGTGTGCTGGAAATGTGGAAAGGAATGGCACTTCAAAAGGCATTGTAAATCTAAAGCTCTTGATAAAGGAAAGGGATTTGAAGATGCTCCTTCTACAAAGGTGAAAACCACCTCAGATGAAGGTGGGGATGTGTACTTGTCTTCTTCAAGTACACATGTAGATCATGAGGCATGGTAGATTGACTCAGGTGCATCCTTTCACTTCACTCCCCATAGAGAGTGTTTCTACAAGTATGAGAAATATGATGTTGGTAATGTCTTCTTGGGGGATGACAGGAAGGATAGAATCGTTGGTCGCAGAAACGTAAAGTTGAAGTTGCAAGGTGGAAGGGTTAAAACGCTTCTCGGTGTTTTTCATATTCCTTCATTAGCCAGAAATCTAATTTCTGTAAGCAAGCTGGATGATGCAGGTGTAAAAATAGTGTTCGAGAAGGATACTTGCAATATGGTTTAGGGGGCACTGGTATGGATGCGGGGAGTTCGAATTGGAACTCTGTTCAAGCTGCAAGGTAGCAATGTTGTTGATGGGTGTAATAGTTTTGTGGTTCCTGAAAGTGGAGCAGAAAATCTAGTGGTCTCTAGAGAGAAGACCATGTTGTGGCATCAAAGG
>APFE031125185.1:74699-92070 GCA_000404065.3 Pinus taeda
TAGCAATTCTCAGACTTTGGGACTTAGATTTGGGAGCTTGAAAAGTAGAATTACTAACTAGCTTGTCAAAGGCAAAGGGACAAGCTTATATAGAGGTAGGAGGAGTAGATAAGACCATCAACTTGATTCATGGGATTTTCCTTATCATTAGGAAGCTTCCATGAGAGGTGGAGAACTACTTCCCTCCTTGGGAGATACGAAGCCCAACTGAACTAACTCAAACTGGAATCAGTTCATGGATAGGTTAGAAGAAACCTTCGGAAGTTGTTTGTTAAAAACTTTACCCAACTGGGTTGGCGCTAGTGCGACTCTAAGACAGAGCGCCAGCCGGCGCGCCCTCTTTGGAGGATTTTCCCCATTGGCTCGAGTGATACACTGTGGAACAGCGCCAATGGAGAAAGGGCTATATTTTTGGGTATTTTGCAGAAGGTGTCTTCAAGGCATATGGAGTACATACTTTAAGGGATACAATGCAGGTGTTTTCAAGTTATGTCACTTCTCACAAGTCCCGGAATAGGTCTTCCAATGTACGGGAGAAGGGGTAACAAGGACAGTGACAAAATACTGCGTAACACTTAGTATTGTGAGTGCCACATAGTGTGATGTTTATGTTAGAGTCTCAACTAGCAAAATCCTTAACCTTTTTTATTTTTTGCAATCTTATATATATGAGATGTTAGAGTTATATATATGATATGCTAGTGTTATATATACGAGATGTTAGAGTTATATATATGGATTTGTACTACGGATCAAGAGATAAAGATCAAGGCCTTAGATATAGTTTCATCCATCTAAGCTACATGGAGTTATTAAATATTCATCATTGTAGACATAGATTCGTTGATGGTTGCATCCATACTATATCATCTATCGACATGGATCTTCATATGTATTTTTGTACTTGTTCTTTGAGACATTTATGTTATGAGTATAGGAATGCCTACCTCAACGATGATTATATAAAGTGCATTGTAATATTTGATTTATTGTTTCAGGTCTCCAATTGTAGTTTCTAACCCAAACCTTGGCATGATAAAGCACTATAGTAATCAAGCATATTTTGTGACTTTGCACTTTAGGGGAAATCTGTTATAGGTCATTTTGTCGCATTAGATAAATGGCTATCGATTCGGATCTTTCGCTATCCATCAATGTGTTCCAAGGCATCCCTCTGCAAAGTTAGAACCTAAATTATCCCAAAGAGAAAGAAATTTATGGATACCAATGCTTAAAAATCTATTTTTGGCTTCCTACGTAGTTCCCTAGTCCATTTTTGCGCATACGCAGAAGAGTCCATTAGAAATTGCGCAGAAGTGTGCTCTATCTGACACTATGGCCTACACACATGACTTAATGCAAGTAAAATTACAAAGTGAATTCTAGAAGCCTTGTTAGTCTAATATTTCCCAACTAACAAGATTCAAATGGATTCTTATTCAGCCATGATCCCTCCCATCATGGAGCTACTTCTCTCTCTTTGTGGAACCCATATCCCACCATTTGTGGATCTGATCCCTTGGGAAATGGATCTCAAACTTCCTCATTTTGGCCTATAAAGATAACACATGTGTGAGGATTGGGGAGGACCATTGAAGGTAGGATTACGCTGCAAAAAAAAGGCTTGGAGGCTATTCATTCAAGGAGAGGGTTGGAATTGTGAGAGGAGGCTGGTAACATTAAGGCTTTTAGGTTGCAAGTTTGTTCTCCATTTTATTAATATAAAAGCAACTGTTCTTTCCCAATTATGTCTTCTTTGATATTGTTTGTGGGATTCCTTGATTACTCACATAGGTTATGATTTCTCATATATTAAACTTATGATATATGTTGAGTTAATTAATTCATTTATCTTTCATTCTATCTAGTAGATGCCTTTTTCCTATGTGTGTTTATGTCTATGCAGATCTCCTTCAACAAATCATGGAGAAGTTGTGGGAAGTGCTAGAATGATCTCTAAAGCATCAAGGAGAAGTTAATAGTTGAAGGCACTAAAATGGACTTCATAAGGAATATCTATTAAATGGTAAGTGACCTCTCTCATATTGTTTGTTTTAGTCAATCGTAAGCTAGGGAAAGATAACAAATCCTTCTTATTTCTTACTAGATTTCTCTGAGGTCTAGGGAGATCTGTCTTGTCTACAAGAGGGATTAGTCTGCCTAACACCATGAAATATTTTCAATAGTTTTAAGTTGTACATTTTTTATTGTGTTTCCACTAGTTGTTTTAGTTGATTTGGAGTTGGAAAAACTAGATGTTAAAACAACATTTTTACATGGATATTTGGATGAAGAGATATACATGGAAAAAAATTTATGTTTAATATCATAAAAAAAGGTTAGTTTTCAAGCTCAAGAATTCATTGTATGTCCTAGAGCAATCTCTTAGGAAATGGTACAAGCATTTTGATTACTTCATGATGAGTTAGAGTTATACTAAAATTGAGTATGACCATTGTGTTTACTTCAAAAGTTTGAATGGTATATTCATTATCTTAGTGTTATATGTTGATGATATTCCTGTTACAAGTAAAATCATGGATGAGATAAATAGGTTGAAGGCTCAAATGGATAGTATATTTGATATGAAAGATCTAGGAGTAGAAAAACAAATCTTGTGCATTGAAGTACACAAAGAAAAAAAAATTAGTAAGCTCATATTTTGACAACATAAATATGTTGAGAAGCTCCCATAGGGTAGCTCAATTGGAAATACCTTGTTATGTAAAGTTATGTGAGTGATAATTGACCTAGGTTCTATTGTAGTAGCTACAACAACCCTAAATTTTCAACATATACTAAAATTTTGTGTCCCCCCTCTTTTTCTTTTCAAGTGATAAACATGTTTATGTTTAGAATTATTGAAATCCTCTTGACATCTAGAGTCAGCAAAGTAAGGGTAACCTCACTTGTGCATCTTTAAAAATTGAATAGAGCATCACATCTTCACTAAGTATTGATCTATGCACTTCTTCATTAAATCATGATGTTGATTCACTCACTGTTAATCTTCCTAAGCCATTGGTCTTCGACGATCTATCTATTAATGAAGTGGAAACCCCGCAGGCTATCGAGGCACTTTAGCCTAAGCTGATGGTTATGTTAGGCCCTCGCTATCATGAGGTTAGTTCCACTTCGAATAAAAAAAAAATGAAACACCCAAGACTCCTCATCACTCTTCTATATGCATTAAAGATCAATCCAATACACAAATTTCACTTCCTCCACCCGAATCACATGATCCCATCACTCATGCATTGGAGGAATCATACACAACAAGCACACTTGCAAGGCATAAGTTGTCTCTCTTTATCATGTTTTATTGTATGTCATAGTCAAGAGAGTCTTCATCCCTATCATCTGCACGCAGTGTGTCACAACACCATGTTAAGTCCGCATAATTTTTGTCTTGTGCATTAACTTTTTTCTTTTCTCTGGATGTTTTAGAACTCGGAGCGTGTTCATTTTATCTGATCAATATTTTTTGTTCACTGGTTTACATGCATATTTTTCATGACTTTGCCAGCATGGGCCAACCAATGTGCTCGTGGCTACAATGGAAATATCACTTTACGTGGTAGGCCCATGCACTGTTTAGTGTAAGAGTAGGAGCAGTGTTTACTTTCTTGCTTTGGTTTTCTTCATGGTTTTCATGTTTCCTTTGCTTGCTTTGTTGGTTTGGTTCTCTTGCTTTCTTTATTTGCTCACTTGTTTTGCTTTCACTTTACTTCTACTTTTGGATTTTTCTTTCTTTGGTTTCTTGTACCCGTAGGTTAGCCTCCCATGAAGTTGTGTTGGATCTCCAGACAAGCTGGGGAAATCTAAGAGGACTTGTACAACTATCAACATCTGGTTATCTGTTGTTATCATTCTTTATGAAGAACTCATTGTCTTCAGTCGATGATGCCTTGATGGAAGATACGTTTTATTCATAGTGATTCTTGGTGAAAACACAACGCTTACACTGTTAACTAGTACCACCTACTCTAATAAGTTCTTTTGGGTTAACCCTTGTTAGCTCAGTCAAGTAGAGTAAGATGAGGGGGATAACCTTAACAAGTATGTCAAAGGTATATATCACATACTTCACTGAAGGAAAAACCTCTTCTTCTCTCAATAAGTCAGGATCCCTCTTCCACCTCTAAAGCAAATAAGTGACTATGCAAAGTTCTTTGAAAAAAAATGATGAAAAATGAAAAATGAATAAGGTGAAAGAAGAGAAAGGCTGCCTACACAAAGAGGTGATACAAGTATCTCTGTCAGGGTACTAACCAGGTTCACTAGAAGCGGAGTGATGCTTTTGTTCTTGCATGACTCCATAGGGTACTTTCAAGGTCTACTAGTAGTAGAGCAACACCAGAGATGAAACTTAAACTCTCATAGTTATATTACTTGTGCATCAATATACCTCACATCCCCAATCAAAACAGCCAAGTTGACTTGGCTTGGGATGTGTGCTGATTGATTAAGAGAATGGTAGGGACTACATATTTCGCACAAGATAGTGTGGAAGCCATCATAATAAAATAATTGAACAATACTTCTGGAAGGGTTAGACTCCCTTTTCATGAAACAAGGTCCATACAAAGAGCTAGAATTCTACCAATGTGTCACCAATGTTGTAACGACTATGGCCACCCTCCAAAATTTTGGCTTGCATGCAAATTTCGGAGACTACCTTGGATCTACGACCACCCTCCAAAATTTTGGCTTGCATGCAAATTTCAAAGACTACATTGGATCTTGCAATCATTCGGTCCTTAGTCACTTGTTTGTAAGCTGATAATCTCAAGCTTCCCCTCCTTGATCTTAAGTGTTGTTCATGTTCTCATCTTTATGTAGCATGTGTCATCTTGGGTCAAAGGGAATGTTGTTTTGCTTCAAGGGAAAGCATCCACACATGAGTTGCCACCATCACATAGACATGTTTCACACTCACTTCACGCACCCTTATCACGAAGGTTGTTGCATCAAGAAGAGTATGTTTTATACATTCTAGATGGTCTACATTGTATAACAAGGTGTTCGTGTGTGATCATAGTCGAGTCATATCAATGTTTACATATGTTTCACTGGTCTCATACTTAACCATTTTCCTAAGCAACTTAGCCTCATACATCTTCCCGAAACTATGCACTTTGCTTCTGCAACCATCAATATTCCTCCCTTTCCTGTTGAAACTCCATAGTGCACAGAGACCCTAACATCCCTTTCTGTCCAAAACTGCGTCGTGGTTTCCCTCAATGTCCTTCCCCAACCAGAATCCACTGTCATAAAAAAGTGTGCATTAGTTCCTCCTAGCTGCCCAGGTTGCATTACACTCAAAAATTACACAAATGTGTCCTCCTAGGACCCCATTCCATAGCAGTGTCCTGTGCCTCAAAATTGCAGTGTTTTCTAAGCTACCCTATCTTTCTTGCATTCAGAAACTATGCGATTGGGCCTCCCAGGGCTTCGTCACTGACATCAACAATTGCTTGCTGAAACTGTGATGATATATATCTTAGTGACTAAGGGAAAAGGTGACATTCTAAGATCACCCCCAAGGAGTTGAGGAGAAGGACCAAGAGACTAAGTGATGGTAAAGGTCAGGACCACATGCAACTCCATCAAATGCATGATCATCTTGAGGGTAAGCATGGTAAGTAAAGAAAACCTTTCAAAGTATATCTCTTAGTTGAGTTTACAAGACTGCTTGTCATTATGTCTTCAGTAACATTCTTGTGTGCAAACACTGAAAGGTCATTTCTTATGTTTCCTCTATATTTCTTGCTTCCTTTTCACTTGTTTGACCAACTATCGTCTTCAGCATGTGATTGCTATGTCTTGCTTGCAAACTTATTCTGGTGATTGTTGGGACACTAATTTTATTATCACTTTTCAATGCCTATTTTATCCATTTCTACCCTTATTTATCGTGTCATTTATCATAATTTATCATATAATTCCATTTTATAATTATTTATGCTCTTATGGATAAATACTATTTTTCTGCTTTATTTTTAATAAATTGATGATTATTATGATTGATTTTACCAATGATGGTTTACTAATGGATTTGTTGTAACATCACTCATGATTTGAGCCTCCAAGATCTTTTCTAGATTGCAAATTTGATCTCCAACTCATAATTAAATATTCGAGCTCAAAAATTCGCTAGGATAAGAAGTGACAATTTTGCATTGGACATTTCGGACAAATGAAAAAGAATCTAGAAAATCTAGAACATGGATTTTGTCCTGAATGGACCGAATTAGTTTTGTAATCAGCGGTTTTCCAAAATTCGGTTTGTATTAAGAGAAACAGAAGGTTCTTCGAAGATGATTTTTTTAGATTTGTTGTTGCAACCATTTTCCAAATTCTTCTAGTTGCAATACCAAATTCGACTTGTTCCTACTAAATGTTGATGGAAATATCTTTCAGATATGATCTTTCTGATCAATTTGTTTTGTATAATCCAAATTTGTAATGGAAATCATTTTGTAAGCATCTTTATTTTAACTTCCCTTTGCTCTCTGTGTATTTAAATGAAAATGGAGATCAAAGAGGAAGGAAAGAATTAGAGAACTAGAGGAGAATAGGAGGAGAATTAGAGGGTAATTGAGAGATAATTATGAAATAGGAGATGAGAAATTCTTAGATAAGATGTAGGAGAATAGATAAGAGATAAGAGATGAGAGGATGAACAATTGTTGAATTTGAGGCAAAGCTCATAGCTTCATTATGTTGTAATTATTTCTCTCTTATATTTTAATGAAGGAAGTTATCCATTGAGTTCTACATCCATTATTTGTAATCTGATCAAAGTTATTTCTTAAGGCAGAACTAAGCCTTGGGTAGTTGGGTCAACTACGTTGGACGAGGTGCTGCCTTGAACATGTAAATTAGTTTACTTATGTGATTGTTTATTTGAATCCCAATTGTCATTTCTTAAAGTAGATTTCATTTCTTTGAACTAATTTGTTGTTTGCTGCATTTTCCAGATTTGTTATTTCATCCAATTTCTAGATCTCATTCAATTTGTTGCTCTAGATTAGCATTCGAATTCTATTAAGTGAAATAGATTAAATTTCCAATTCAGCAATGTGTGGTTTAATCTAGTAATGATTCAAGTTGTGTGATTAGCATAATTGTTTTTCCTGTCATTTACTTTCTTCTTTTTAATTTTAGTTTTATTATTCAAGTCTTACATTTTACTTCTTATTGAATGAGCTTGATAGTATAGAATACAATCGTATAGCACCAGTGTTATTTGTTGGTATTGTTATGCATATATTTTTCCGATTGCCTTGAAATAAAAAGACGCTCCTCGGGTTGAAAATTAATGTCTAGGAGATTAGTTATTTTATTCGTTTATTAAGAAATTAATTTTACCCAGCATTTTGGCGCTATTGCCAGGGAGACAGTCAAATTTCACTACCACACTAATATCCGGTTGTAGATGCATACCTGACTTCGTGAGAGCTGGATATTGAAGATGGAAGGTAAGAACCTACGTGTGCATCCTTGGGAACTAGTGATGTGTCTACTCTCAATAGTTAAGGTTAAGTCATATAGCATGCACTAATAGAAGTAGGAATTTTAGAGGTAGAATTTTGAAAAAATCTCATAATTCCATTCAATTGGTGATGTAAGCACCACCCATTTCACTAACCAATTGATAGGAACATTTGAAGGAGGAGCCTCAAAGAAACACATGAAGAACATCTTTTATTATGGTAAGAAATGGCTCACATTTATACTTTTAAATTCCCTATCAAAGATCTAAGAGGAGTGACACAAATGCACATAATTCCCCCATCTGCTTTACCAAAATTTCATGGTTTGGCAAATTAAGATCCAGATACATTTTTATTTGAGTTTGAAGTACTTTGTAGAGGATATGATTATTGTACTAATGATCAAAGGTTGGAAGTGTTTCCTCTCACTCTAAAAGGAGCAACTCTCCAATGGTTTATGAGACTAGGTGGGAACTACATCCAAATATGGGAGAACTGCTCCATGCCCTACACAATTTCCTGGTCAACTCATTCGACACCCTCATCATAATAAACCAGTACAACATGCTTATAGTTTTGAACTGCAAAATTTACCTACCCTTCCCAAACCATTCTATCTCACATGCACCATCGCATAAAACTTATATTGAGATTGGGAATGTTTCAAATAAAAAAATTGTAGAAGTTATGAAAGAAAATGAGGTTTCTTCTAGCCTGTATCAACAAGCCATTTTAAAAACTCAAGAAATTCATGATATGATGGTTATCGGAAGTTAGAATGTAAGGGATATATTTAAGATTGATTTCACTCCATCATTTATTTGCAGCCTCACTCCACGCTTCAACAATTTTTGGCACCATCTTTTCAAGG
Source organism: Pinus taeda (assembly GCA_000404065.3). Lineage (NCBI taxonomy): Eukaryota > Viridiplantae > Streptophyta > Pinopsida > Pinales > Pinaceae > Pinus > Pinus taeda. The sequence continues at coordinate 83,070 of APFE031125185.1, forward strand.
GAAGTTGGCTTCTCATACCCTACTATTTATTAACATACTGGAGACCTTATTTCAAAAATGGCTCCACTGGAAGTACTCTTATATGTAAGAATATTCATTTTTCAAAGTAGCGTAGGTTAGTATAGGAAATAAAATAAATAAGAACATAAATAAATACATTTTTTAATTATTATGTAAAAATAGTTTTTTTTTGTTGCAACATGCTGTGGAAATCAACATCGATGATAAATATTTTAATTTATTTGTGTATGTAGATGCATTATATTGAAAATAACAGTTCTAAAAACACTCATATTCATTTTTATCACCAATTTGGAAAAATTGCCTGAATATCATATTTTTTGGCTTGCGGGCTTGATGAACTTTTAGGAAAACACAATCGGGACAATCATGTTTTGAGGGACCAAAAGGGAATATTTTTAAAACATGTTTCTATCATAAGTATCAATTGATTTCTACATTCCAACCCAATTTTAATCACTCCATTTTGATTTGAAATGAAAAAGTTATAACCAAAACATTGATAGGGTCTCTAGTAGGCATCTCAGGAATAGAGTTTGGAAAGTCGATTTTTGGTGGCTTAAATGACTATATTTTTAAAAAATGTTTCGATTGTATATTTCTATATGAATCTAGTTTACAAGGTAATTTGAATCACTCGATTTTGATATCTTATGAGAAAGTTATGACCCAAATATTGACTGTCTATAGTAAATCAACACTCTTAAAACTTTGTTTTTTCCAGATGTTCATTAAAGTATTTGACCCATCAATTCTTCTTGCCTTCAAAACTTGTTTCTATTGGATATAAATAAATGAATCTAATTTCATTTTCACTTTGAATCAGCTCAATCCATCATCAAACAAAAAAGGATTTCTTAAAATATCAATTGTTGGTCTAAGCTGGGAAATCGAAAATGACTCTATTATGTAGGTTGTTCTAAGTAAAATTGACATATCATATCATAGAATTTTTAAAACCTGTTTCTATTGGAGATATCCATCTAAATTAAATTTCATTTGGTTTTCGAATCACTCAAATTGAACGAAAAACAAAGTAGTTATGATTAAAACACTACAGGTTAGCATGATTGGCCACTCCTCTCCCGAAGGTAATAAATGAATTTTACTTTGTTATTTTTTCCATGGATTTGTTTTACAGACTAACTACTTGTTATTTGTTTTGCATAATTAGTGGATTAGGGGAGCCTGATCACCTCTCTTTCTCCATGATTTAATGTTTTATTGCAGGTAGACACTTGGTTTTTGCAGGTCCTAGGAGAATAAAGAAGGTCAATTTATGAACCAGCAATTCTTGAAAGAAATTTTAATGAAACAAGGGCATTTCATCCAATTCATTACATAACGGATTCATAATAGAAAAATGGAGAATTGATTTCCATTTGAAGATTCATGTCACTACTGCTAAAACATTTTTCCAAGAGAACATTTTTTTCATTGACAGATTGATATTCCCTTAGGAAGTAACATTATAGCTATTTTAACTTAATGAATTAATTAATTCATTGTTTTCAAATAAAGTGTTATTTATTTTCTGATTTCTCTGATGCTTTTGTGTTTCAGGTGTTGCTTCCTTTAAATTTGTAGTTTCCACTCTGTTGGCGATTGAACAACACTTTTATGTGTCTTATTTTCAATGTTCAAATGATTGAACAATTGTTGTTCAATCGATTGAACAAAACTTTTGCATGTTTCATTTCTGTTGTTCAAATGATTGGACGATTGATGTTTAATCAATTGAACAACACTTTTGTGTGTTTTATTTTTTTTGTCCAAATGATTGAACGGTTATTGTTCAATCAATTGATAAAACACTTTTGCATGTTTTATTTTTTATGTTCAAATGATTGAACGATTGTTGTTCAATCAGTCGAACTGCACTTTTGTGTGCTTTATTTTTTATGTTCAAATGATTGAACGATTGTTGCTCAATCAGTTGAACAACACTTTTGCGTGTTTTATTTTTTTTGTTCAAATGATTGAACAATTGTTGTTCAATCAATTGATAAAACACTTTTGCATGTTTTATTTTTTATGTTCAAATAATCGAACGATTGTTGTTCAATCAATCGAACAACACTTTTGTGTGCTTTATTTTTGATGTTCAAATGATTGAACGATTGTTGCTCGATCAATTGAACAACACTTTTGCATGTTTAATTTTTGTTGTTCAAATGATTGAACGATTGTTGTTCAAGAAATCGAACAATACTTTTGCATGTTTTATTTTAGCTGTTCAAATGATTAAACGATTGTTGTTCAATCAATTGAACAACACTTTTTTTGTTCAATCAATTGAACAACACTTTTGAGTTTTTTTCGTTTTTGTTGTTTAAATGATTGAACGATTTTTGTTCAATCAATTGAACAACACTTTTGCGTGTTTTTTTTTTGTTGTTCAAATGATTGAACGATTCTTGTTCAATCAATTGAACAACACTTTTGCGAGTTTTATTTTTGTTGTTCAAATGATTGAACGATTGTTGTTCAATCAATTGAATAACACTTTTGATGTTCAATCAATCAAACAACACTTTTGCGTGTTTTATTTTTGTTTTTCAGATGATTGAATGATTGTTGTTCAATCAATTGAATAACACTTTTACTGTTCAATCAATTGAACAACACTTTTGTGTGTTTCATTTTTGTTGTTCAAATGATTGAACGAGTGTTGTTCAATCAATTGAACATCACTTTTGTGTGTTTTATTTTTGTTGTTCAAATGATTGATCGATTGTTGTTCAATCAATTGAACAACACTTTTGCGTGTTTTATTTTTGTTGTTCAAATGATTGAATGATTCTTGTTCAATAAATTGAACAACAATTTTGTTGTTCAATCAATTGAACAACAATTTTGTTGTTCAATCAATTGAACAACAATTTTGTTGTTCAATCAATTGAACAACACTTTTGAGTATTTTATTTTTGTTGTTCAAATGATTGAACGATTGCTATTCAATCAATTGAACAACACTTTTGAGTGTTTTATTTTTGTTGTTCAAAAGATTGAACGATTGTTGTTCAATCAATTGAACAACACTTTCGCATGTTTTATTTTTGTTGTTCAAATGATTGAATGATTGTTGTTCAATCAATTGAAAAAAACTTTTGAATGTTTTATTTTTGTTGTTCAAATGATTGAACGATTGTTGTTCAATCGATCGAACAACAATTTTTGCGTTTTTGTAGGAATAACTGCAATTTCTCTTTACTGTTTCATCACCAGTCATTTTGTCATTTTTCTTTCTCTTTTATGTTTTGAATGAAAAAACCATCTGATTGGATTTGTCCCTAAGATAAACAAAAGCAATAATATTAATACCATTATAACTTATAAAACCTTTTGATGGTCATCTTTATTCCGAAGCTGACATGGTGCACCTATATAATGACTGATTGAATATCTTCTCTTTGGACACATCATAAAATGATTTATTATTCTAATACAATGCTAGTTTATCTTTTACACTTTCAAAAGGATAAATCCCTTTGATATGATGATATGGGGGGGGGGAATCATAACTTTCATTGGCATTTTTTTGCTTATTACACCATCCCTAAATCTTAAAGTGTAAATGAGCCTCCCTCTCTTTTTTTTTTCTACGCAAAGGCTAAGCTAAATTATATTAAAAAAGGAGAAAATATTTACAAGAGGGCGAGACCTCTGAGAGCGCCATTGCAATGTGCAGCTCTCTATCAAACTGTCAGCGAAAATGACAATGCCACTAAGGCGAGTGCCTCTTACTGTGAAAGCATAACAGAGTATATAGTTCATGCTCAAAATGGATCATTACATAATATAAAATTTCTTGAATGCACCCAATATTCTGCAGGGTATTTCTGCACCCAGGATTCCGTTTCCAGATTCGAGTTTGCAGGTCCTGTGTCCTCGACCATTCAAACAGGCTTCAACATACGAGCTGGGACCATAAATTGCAACCATGACCTCTGTGCAACCACTACCAAAACTGCGACCAGACCAGACCAGACGTGCAGCAGCAAAACATACATAGACTAACGAACAGATTTCCCCACCCAACTGAACGTGTTCCAATGAACAAAACCACGACCATGACCAGACAATTTCAAAAAACTTGACCTTCAAAATAGTAGATATTTTCCAGCAGGTTACACGCATACCTTCAAAAGACAAGCAGGTGAGGATCGCTTATTTGTCTTTGTCCGGCCTATAGACTTTAAACTCGTCCAGAGGCTCCCAAGAGATCTCCATTCCCTCTGGAACGTCCTCCAACTTCATGCCGGGTGGTAGAATTGGGTATAGGGTATTGGCGTAATGGAAGTCTGGTAGCTTGGGCTCGCCATGCGTCGGAGGAGCTGAGGTGGTAGTGCCTGCCTGATCCTGAAGACTCCTTGGCTGATCTTGGGCCATTACTAGCTCATTCAAGTCCAACATGCAGCCAATTACCTTCCTGGCTTCCACTTGCTCCTCTGTGGGTGCCGGCGAGCTTTCCGCAACCAAATTGCTTGGGGATGAAGGGGCATATGAGCTATCCTCCCCTCGCCCACTTGGCGAAGAAATGTTAGAGCTCCCAGGTAAGTGCTCCTCCGAAGTGCCCTCTGCCTCATCTTCTTCCTCGAAAATGATCATTATCAGAGCCGAAATTACAGGCCTATTGGTTCTGCGGCTGTAATGGAACCTAGCCGACTGAACCGAGTTGAAAATTGACTGCCCTGAGTCCTCTGTTTTGTTAGAGGAGGGGGAAGCACAATTCAGGGGATAAATTCTCCTTGGACTACGATTTCCCCGCCTACCAGCTCCGCTTCTTTGGCCTTGATGGCGCCCCCGACGTGGTGTGGCCCTGTATCTGGGAGCCATGCTGATAAACCAATGAATCAAGGGAGAGAACAACCCTGTGAATTTCTGAACCACACACTAGGCAGGATGCTCGGTGTCGCCACCTCTATAGTGCCCCCTCGAGCGATTCCCCTTGCCAACAATTACGCTCAGAAGCAGGTAAGTTGGGAGTGGGGATAATTGCCGGCAAATGGGCATAAACTCAAACCTTCCCTCACCAGGCACCTGAAATGGATCCCAGTCGAATGACTGCTCGTCCTCCTTCGCCATCCTGAAATGCGTTGAGCTGCTGTCCTGAATTCGCTGCAGTAATGAAGAGCATTGAATGCTCATCCCTTCCGGCGGCCAGCGTTTAATGGCATTCATTACGATTGCCTCTTCTGATAGTGAGACAGCTGCCCATCGCTCTCCCGCGTGGCAAGCTATTGATACAATTCATCGCAGGACAGGCACCCGCATCCAGGTGAGCCTCCCTCTCTTTACAATAAAAGTATTAAAATATAAAAATATGAAAATTTTACAAGCATTGTCTTAAAGAGGATATGGGGTCTCATCAAGAACCAACCTACCATGATCATAAGGGTGTAATAGGTGACATTTCATTATGGCCACCACACCAAGGTAATGACCTTCTTGATAGTTAAAACCATCAGAAGGTCGGGGGGTCTCATCACGAGCCAACCTGATCACTTTGTTATATCCTAGTGAATGGCACTATGATTATCTAGTTACCATGCCAACATAGTGGTCTCTTTATAGCAATAAAAAAGAAAACCATCTAAATACTAAATGGAGGACTCTGGCTCATTTTTAGTGTTAAAAAGAAACCCTATCAAGGCTATGAATGCCTACTAGCAGCAGTGGCTCTGCTTGTGGTATTGAAGTACTATGTTACACTGCCAAATACTCTCTATCCTATTACCCCCTATGGATTCATTTCTAAAGGAGAATTTACCATTTGCTCAACATTTCTAATTCAATTAGCCAACATGCATGGTAAACTATATCTTTATACACATTATATCATTATTGTCCAATCACTCTACCACCAATCATTAACATTTATCGCCAGTCATGCATTCGTCACTTTTCCACCTAAGGTAAATATCTATTTACATAATGATCTAATATCTGTTTTTTTCTTTTTTTGGGTATTTCTAATCTTTTCATGTGTAATGCTTTGATTGCCTTTGTCGTATTTTACCCTACTTTTATTTGATTTGTTGCCTGCATGTATGAATCCTCAACATCCTTTCCCTTTTTCCTATGCTTTATGGTCATGGATGCCCTTTTCTATTTTGAGGGGGGAAGATATGCATTATGGGATAGCATGTGTAATAATTACCAAACTCCACCATAACTTGTTGATTTGACAAAATATTATTATTGCATTTATACAAAAAAAATTCTCATTGAATTTTTTGCATGCAGCTTATCTGTTGTTGTTCAAAACTAAAACTATGAATTCAATAAAATTTCATACAGAGTTGTGAGTTGTTTACATGAGAACAACAAGTATGGGGGGCAGCTCTATTCGCAGCGAGTCCACACTATTGCAACTAACAGAAGAGGCTTGAGCAATTCACAAACCAGATGTGCTTGCATGGCTTCCACCTTTTGCATCACTTTCAACATCATCTCAGCCAACATCAACTTCAACAAATACCAGTCCATAGATGTCATTCCACATTTTTCTGGAGGTAAAACTTGAGGTAAAATGGCATAAGTTTCTGATTTATTAGAATAGGATAATTTCATGAACGTCCATTGAGCATTATTTATCATCATTCATTCCACATCTTTACCACTTTCGATTTTTCCGAGACATAGAACCTTTCAGTTTGGGGGAGTGTTACTTTCATTCATTTATTTATTATGATCATGCCATCATCCACTGATCTCCTTATTCATTCTCAAAATGTCTCTTATTCCATGTTGTTTTACACCAAGCATAGATTTCAACCACAATTGTAGCAACCACCTCAATTTGTTTTCTAGTATTGCATGAGGGCATGCTAATTCTCCAGTTTGGGGCAGGAATTGCTACACATGATGGATGTTTTCTACTTTCTTTCTCATTTAAGGCATACGATTTCATTTTTATACAGTGCAAAAATTGATTTGTGCACACTTTTAAAACTATGAACTGAATTCTTGTGATTTTTGGACAACAAAGAGGTATCATTAAAATACACAAACCCAAAACATTTCAAGTTAAATTAGTTTGTAAAATTTCAGAAATCATGCACTGTCACCTATAGCCATTTTGCTTATATATCATGATCTGTGCATCAAAACGATATGATTTTTGGATTCGAGAAGCATTAATATAGTAGAAATCTTCTTTCCAAATTTCAGCAAAATTTGGTTTGTAGTTTTTGTGAAAATGGTTAATGAAGTTTGTCATTACTTATATCATATTTTGCTGCAACTTCATATATGGTTGAAAGTCAATGTGAAAATTGTTACACCTTCATCAACATTGCTAAAATTGAATATTCATTATTTGAGGAAGAACCCATTTCTTCCATCACTTTCATGACTTGGGATGAACATTTCTTATAGCATTGTTAATACAGAGGCTTTGGGGTTGCATGAGGACATGCAACATATTCAGTTTGGGGGTATGTTGGGCCACTAATTTGTCATTATTATTATCACTTTTCAATGCTGATTTCATCCATTTCTACCTTTCTTTATCATGTCATTTATCATAATTTATCATATAATTCCCTTTTATAATTATTTATGCTCTTATGGATAAATACTATTTTTCTCCTTTATTTTTAATAAATTGATGATTATTATGCTTGATTTTACCAATGATGGTTTACTAATGGATTTGTTGTAACATCACTCAGGATTTTAGCCTCCAAGATCTTTTCCATATTGCAAATTTGATCTCCAGCTCATAATTAAATATTTCAACTCAGAAATTCACTGGAACAAGAATTGATAGTTTTGCATTAGACGTTTTGGACAAATGAAGGAGAATCTAGAAAATCCAAAACATGGGGTTTGTCCAGAATGGACCGAATTAATTTTGCATTAAGCAGTTCTCCAAAATTTGGTCTATATTAAGAGAAACAGAAGGTTCTTTGAAGACAACTTTATGAGATTTGCTGTTGCGGCCCTTTTCCAAATTCTTCTAGTTGCAATACCAAATTCGACTTGTTCCTACTAAATGTTGATGGAAAGATCTTTCTGATATGATCTTGCTGATCAATTTGTTTTGTATAATCCAAATTTCTAATGAAAATCATTTTGTAATCATCTTTTTTGTAACTTCCCTTTGCTCTCTGTGTATTTAAATGAAAAGAGAGATCAAAGAGGAAGGAGAGAATTAGAGAACTAAAGGAGAATAGGAGGAGAATTAGAGGGTAATTGAGAGATAATTAGGAGATAGGAGATGGACAATTCTTAGATATGATGTAGGAGAATAGATAAGAGATAAGAGATGAGAGGATGAACAATGGTTGAATTTGAGGCAAAGCTAATAGCTTCATTATGTTGTAATTATTTCTCTCATAAGTTTTAATGAAGCAAGTTATCCATTGAGTTCTACATCTGTTATTTGTAATTTGATTTGAGTTATTTCTCAAGGCAGAACTGAGTCTTGGGCAGTTGGGCCCACTACCTTGGACGAGGTGCTACCTTGAACATGTAAATTATTTTACTTATGTGATTTTTTATTTGAATTCCAATTGTCATTTCTTAAAGTAGATTTCATTTCTTTGAACTAATTTGTTGTTCGCTGCATTTTCCAGATTTGTTATTTCATCCAATTTCTAGATTTCATTTAATTTGTTTCTCTAGATTAGCATTCGAATTCAGTTTAATGCAATAGATTAAATTTCCAATTCAACAATGTGTGGTTTAATCTAGCAATGATTCAAGTTATGTGATTAACATAATTGTTTTTCCTGTCATTTACTTTCTTCTTTTTAATTTTAGTTTTATTTCAAGCCTTACATTTTATTTCTTATTGAATGAGCTTAATAGTATAGAATACAATCATATAGCACTAGTGTTAGTTGTTGGTATTGTTATGCATATATTTTTTCGATTGCCTTGAAATAAAAAGATACTCCTCGGGTTGATAATTAATGTCTAGGAGATTAGTTGTTTTATTCGTTTATTAAGAAATTAATTTTACCCAACA
>APFE031125185.1:123115-149284 GCA_000404065.3 Pinus taeda
GTATACAAATGTTTGGAAGGATATCTTCGTTGCTTTGTATCTGATAAACAGACACAATGGGTCAAATGGTTGCCTCTGGCTGAATGGTGGTATAACACTTCCTTCCATACAGCAACAAAAATGACCCCATTTATGGAACTTTATGGGTATCAACCGCCATCCATCACATCATATTTAAGAGAAAATTCTAAGGTTCAAGCAGTGGAACGTCACATCGAACATAAACAACAAGTCCTCCAACTCTTAAAGGATAACCTCATGTTGGCAAAGAATATAATGAAACAACAGGAAGATCAAAAGCGCAGTGAAAGAAGTTTTCATGTAGGTGATTGTGTATTCCTATGGCTACAACCATATAAGCAAATGTCCCTCAAGCAAGCTAAGAAGGATAATAAATTATCAACAAAGTATTATGGTCCGTACAAGGTGTTGCAAAAGATTGGTACTATGGCATTCAAATTGGAGCTTCCTACATCTTCTCAATTGCACCCAGTTTTCCATGTTTCATGTTTAAAAAAGGTTATAGGTGATAAGCTCCCAGTTCAAACAATATTGGCAGAACTTGACGAGGAAGGAAAAATTATATTGGAACCAGAAGCAGTCTCAGAAACAAGAACTCGACAACTACGAAATCGATCAATTTCAGAGTATCTTATCAAGTGGAAGAACTTATCTACTAAGGATTCCACATGGGAGGATGATAATTTTATACAGAAGCATCCAGAACTACTCAAGCGTTGAGGACAACACTTTTTTGAAGGAGAGGGGCATGTTGGGTCCCTATAATACTAGTGATTACCCCATTACTATTGTATTATACCCCTTATTAATATTGTTGTGCCCCTATTGTCCCCATATTGTTATTACTGTGCCCCATAGAATTCCTCTATTGTTATTTTTGTGGCTTTATATTATTATTCTTAGGTCGGCTGGGTTATATTGTGACTCCTTAGACTCCTATATATAGAAAGGAGGTTTTGTCATTTGTATCATCCAAGAATTGTTCATTTAGGTAATGTAAAGGAGGTTGCCCCATCGAAGAGGCTGAATTCTAAAGCGTGGATCTATCTTTTCTATCTTTTTCTTGAGCTGGTTTCATAAAAAAAACTCATCTCTAGATGTTTCCACTTCCGAACATTCACAATATACACATGATGTCAGTCTGTCATTACATCACGGAGAGGACACATATTCGTCTGAAAATCCATCCCATCTATCATCTTTCATTTTTGTAAACACAGAGGGTGACTTCCTTGTTTCTCATAAACCCCTCTACATGATTCATCAAATCATGAGGATGTCGATGAACATCCCAAAATTTCTCATCATGGTTGTTGTGATCTATGTACTTCTTCATTGGATCACAATGTTTATTCACTTAATGTTAATCTTCCTAAGCCACTGGTCTCTAACGATCTATCTATTAACGAAGTGGAAACCTCGCAGCTTGTCAAGGCACTTTAGCTTGAGATGATGGTTATGTCAGGCCCTCGCTGTCCAGAGGTTAGTTCCAAATCTGATCAGAAAAATTTTGAAACACCCAAGACTCCTCATCACTCATCTATATGAATTGAATATCAGTCCAATACATATAATTCACTTCCTCCACTTGAATCACATGATCCCATCACTCATGCATTGGAGGAATCATACACAACAAGCACAGTTGCAAGGAATAATTTGTCTCTATTTCTCATGTTTGCTTGCCTAATCATAGTCAAGAGAGTGTGCATGATTATCATGTGCATGCAGTGTGTCACAACACCATGTTAAGTCCACATAATGTCTATCTTGTGCATTTGCTCTTTTCTTTTTCTATGGATGTTTTAGAACTCGAAGAGTTTTGGTCTTTGCTAATAAATCTTTCTTGTTCACTCGTTTACATGCATATTTTACATGCCTTCACCAGCATGGGCCAGCCAATGTGTCGGTGGCTACACTGGAATTATCACTTCACGTGAGTATGCCCATGCATTGTTTAGTATAGGAGTAGGAGTATTGTTTAATTTCCTGCTTTGCTTTGCTTCCTTTTTGCATGTTTTCTTAGATTCCTTACTTGGTTTGGTTTGCTTGCTTGCTTGCTTTGCTAACTTTTTTTCTTTTTCTTTACTTCCGCTTTTGGATTTTGGTTCTTTGGTTGCTTGTACCTGTAGGTTAGCCTCCCATCAAGTCGTGTTGGCTTTTGATAAAAGCCGAGGAAATCTAAGAGGACTTGTACAACTATCAACATCTGGTTATTTGTTTTCAGCTCTCTTTATGAAGAGCTTGTTGTCTTCAGTTGATGATGCCTTGATGGAAAATATGTTATGTTAAAAGTTAGTCTTGGTGAAAACACAACGCTTGCATTGTTAACTAGTACCGACTACTCTAATCAGTTCTTTTGTGTTAACCCTTGTTAGCTCAGTCAAGTATAGTAAGGTGGGGCAGAAAAACTTAACAAGTACATCAAAGGTATATATAAAATACATCTATAAAGGAAAAACCTCTTCTGCTCTCAATAAGTCGGGATCCATCTTCCACCTCTAAAGTAAATAAGTGCCTATGCATAGTTCTTTGAAAAAAATAAAATGTTGAAAAATGAAAAATGAATAAGGCAAAAGAAGAGAAAGGCTTCTTGCATAGAGAGGTGATACAAGTAACTCTGACAGGGTACCGACCAAGCTCGCTAGCAGCAAAGCGATACTTGTATTCCTATGTGACTCCACCAGGATATTGTCCAAGCCTACTGGTAGCAGAGAAACTTAAGAGATGAAACTTAAACTCTGAAAATTATATTACTTGTGCATCAATATACCCCTCATCCCCAATCGAAACAACTAAGTTGACTTGGCATGGAGTGTGTGCTAACCGATTAAGAGAATGGTAGGGACTTCATCTTTCACACAAGCTAGTACGGAAGGCATGACAATCAAAGAATCAAACAATACTTCCAAAAGTTTTAGACTCACTTTTCACGAAACAAGGTCCATACAGAGAACTGGAATTCTGCCAGTGTGTTTCCAATGTTGTAGCAGATACAACCACCCTCCAAAATTTTAGCTCACATGCAAATTTCGGATCCTACCTTGCATCCTGTGATCATTTTTTCCTTGGTCACTTGTTGGTAAGTTGATAATCTCAAGCTTCCCCTCCTTCATCTTAAGTGTTGTTCATGTTATCATCTTTATGCAGCATGGATCATCTTTGGTCAAATGGAATGTTTTTTTGCTTCAAGGGAAAACATGCATGCATGGGTTGTCACCATCACATAGACATGCTTCACACTTAGTTCATGCACCCTTGTCCTAAAGGTTGTTGCATCAAGCAGAGTATGTTTTGTACATTATGGATGGTCTACGTTGTATCACTAATTTTTTGTGTGAGATCATAGTTGAGTCCTATCACTGTTTACATATGTTTCACTGATCTCACACTTAGAAATTTTCCTGAGAAGCCTAGCCTCATCTAGCTTCCCAAAACTGTGCACTTTGCTTCTACAACCATCAAGATTTCTCCCTTGCCTGTTGAAACTATGCAGTGCGTAGAGACCCCAACATCTCTTGGCATCAAAAACTATGTAGTGGTTTTCCGAGTGTCCTTCCCCAACCAGAATCCACTATTATTAGAAACTGTGCAACATTTCCTCCCAGCTTCCTAGGCTGCACTGTGCTAAGAAATTACATAGAGGTGTACTCCCACGACCCCATCCCACAGTAGTGTCTTATGCCTCTAAATTACATAATGTTTTCCAAGTTGCCCTATCTGTCTTGCATTCAGAAACTGCACAGTTAGGCCTCACAGGGTTTCGTCCCAACAATAGCCACTACCTGCTAAAACTACGTTGATATATCTCTTAGTGAATACACGAAAAGGTGACATGCTAATATCAACCCCAAAGAAGTTGAGGAGAAGGACCAAGAGAATAAGTGATGGTAAAGGTTAAGGCCGCATGCAAACTCTGTCAGATGCATTATCATCTTGAAGATAAGTATGGTAAGTAAAGCAAACCTTTCAAACTACATCTCTTAGTTGAGTTTGCAAGACTTCTTTTCATTATGTCTTCAATAGCATGCTTGTGTGCAAACACCAGAATTTCATTTCACGTGTTTCCTCTACATATCTTGCTCCCTTTTCGCTTGCTTGACCAACTGTCATCTTCAACATGCTGATTGCTATGTCATTCTTGTGAACTTGTTCTAGTGATGTTGAAGGTTTGTGTATGAGTTGTGTTCACTATGTAAACACCTGTCACACTCACACACAATGTTATAAGCATTGTCGTCTGAAGGTCTATCTAAAGGGTCACACTTTTCACTTTCACCATTAAACAGTGTTGCAGTTAGGAACAATGAGCATATGTTTTCTTGTTGGCTTTAGGTGTTTTATCATCAAGTCATGTTGAGTGTGTGTTTACAAGGACACGTATACATGAGTTCACTTGCTCACACACTTAGCCATTGTTTCCAAAAGTATTTCGACTGGACCACTCTCCATCAGCCGAAATTCAACTCAGCTGCACTGCACAGTCTCAGCCCTCAGTGACCAAGCACTATTTCCCAGAACTGCGTAGAGCTTGAGGCTGTCCTCCAGGCAGTCTGCACTACACAATTCTAGAATCAACCCATCTGACTATCACCGAAAACAACACTGTTGTGTAGGTAAATCCCCTCTGCAGACAAAGACGATCCCACTAGCCTAAACGGGGTCTAGCAACAATCGAACAATGCTAACACGCAGGTTCCTAATTGCAAAGTAAAGGCCAATGATAAGAGCCTACCTCGAATCCAATGTTAGTATTCGTAGAAGAATCGTCGCTTCCATTCTTTCGCTTCATCTGGTCACAATCCTCACGATCCTCATGAACAGACACCTGCACATGCAAAGAACAAGACATATACAAGGATAAAATCCAAGAAATGCAACTATGTATCAGTCAGAAAGGATACGACTCAAACATCATAATAAAGACACATGCGTGGAACCATAATGATAGTCGTCTATTATTATTGATAAAACAAAAGAGAATACAACCAAGTTCTGACGTCAAATCCTCCTTTGGCTGGGTGAATCAACAACACATGCCTTGCAAAGCTTGTAGGGGATGAGAACAAGCCTCTCTCTTCTTGATTACTTGGACATGGATCTCCTCCTTAAGGGTTTAGCCTCATAGGGATGAACAAGGCCTCTTGTAAGATGAGCTTAGCAATTCTCAGACTTTGGGAGCTTGAAAAGTAGAATTACTAACCAAGAATTAACAACTAGCTTGTCAAAGGGGAAAGAACAAGCTTATATAGAGATGGGAGGAGTAGATAAGACCATCCACTTGATTCATGGGATTGCCCTTATCATTAGGAAGCTTCCAAGAGAGGTGGAGAACTACTTCCCTCCTTGGGAGATACGAAGCCCAACTGAACCAACTAGAACTGGAATTAGTTCATGGATAAGGTGGAAGGAACCTTCGGAAGTTTGATTGCTAAAAACTTTACCCAACTCGGTTGGCGCTAGTGCGACTCTGAGACAGAGCGCCAGCTGGCGCACCCTCTTTGGAGGATTTACCCCACTGGCGCGAGTAATACACTGTGGAACAACACCAATGGAGAAAGGGCTATATTTTTGGGTATTTTGCAGAAGGTGTCTTCAGGGCACATGGAGAACATACTTTAAGGGATAGAAAGCAGGTGTTTGCAAGTCATGTCACTTCTCACAGGTCCCGGAATAGGTCCTCCAATGTACGGGAGAAGGGGTAACAGGGATGGTGACAAAATATTGTGTAACAGCTTCTCGCACAGAGAGGTGATGCAAGTAACTCCGTCAGGGTACTAACCAGGCTTGCTGGCAGTGGAGCGATGCTTGTGTTCCTTCGTGACTCCACCGGGGCACTGTCCAGGCTTACTGGTAGAGGAGCAACACCAAAGATGAAACTTAAACTCTAACAATTATAATACTTGTGCACCCATATACTCCTCGTCCCCAATCAAAACAACTTAATTGACTTGGCTTGGAATGTGTGTTGACTGATCAAGAGAATGGTAGGGACTACATCTTTCACACAAGCTAGTGCAGAAGCCATCATGAGCAAAGAACCAAACAATACTTCCAAACAGATTAGACTCACTTTTCACAAAACAAGGTCCATACAAAGAGCTGGAGTTCTACCAGTGTGTCACCAATGTTGTGACAACTACAACCACCCTCCAAAATTTTGGCTCACATGCAAATTTCAGAGCCTACCTTGGATCCTGCAATCGATCATTCCTTGGTCACTTGTTGGTAAGCTGATGATTTCAAGCTCCC
The DNA here is from genome assembly GCA_000404065.3 of Pinus taeda. Taxonomy (NCBI): domain Eukaryota; kingdom Viridiplantae; phylum Streptophyta; class Pinopsida; order Pinales; family Pinaceae; genus Pinus; species Pinus taeda. The sequence goes on from APFE031125185.1 coordinate 129,389, forward strand.
ATCCTTGATCATAAGAGTTGTTCATGTTATCATCTTTATGCAACATGTGTCATCTTTGGGCATAGGGATTGTTGTTTGTCATGCAAAGGGAATGTTGTTTTGCTTCAAGGGAAATATTTTGCGTATGACTTGTTTTCATTACATAGACATGTTTCACACTCACGTCACGCACTCTTGACGTGAAGGTTGTTGCATCAAGAAGAATATGTTTTATAAATCCTAGATGATCTACATTGTATCACTAAGTGTTCGTATGTGATCATAGTCAAGTCCTATCACTCTTTACATCTATTCCTTGATATCACACTTAGCCAATTTCCCAAGCAACCTAGCCTCATCCAGGTTCCCAGAACTATGCACTTTTCTTTTGCAACCCTCAAGCTTTTTCCCTTCCCTATTGGAACTTCATAGTGCACAGAGACCCCAACCTCCCTTGGCATCCAAAACTGCGTAGTGGTTTCCTCAAGTGTCCTTCCCTTAGCCAGAGCCCACTGTCACGAGAAACTGCGCAGTATTGTCCCCCAACTACTCAGTCTACCTTGCAACCTGAAACTGTGCAGATTTGTCCTCCTGGAACCCATCCCATAACAATGCCTTGCATCCAGAAACTACACAACATTGCCTCCCAGTGGCACTGCACTCAGAAACTGTGCAAAGGTGTCCTCCCAGGACCCCATCCTGCAGTAGTTTCCTATGCCTCAAAACTACACGATATTTTCCAAGTTGTCCAATATGTCTTGCATGTAGAAACTAGACAAATGGGCCTCCTAGGGCCCCATTCCGACAGCAGTCACTGCCCGCTGAAGCTACGTCAATAGGAAAAGGTGTCATGCTAATATCACCCCCAAGGAGTTGCGGAGAAGGACAAATTAGCTAAGTAATGGAAAAAGATCAGGATCGTATGCAAACTCCGTGGGATGCATGATCATCTTGAGGGTAAGTATGGTAAGTAAAGAACACCTTTTGAAGTACACCTCTTAGTGTAGTTTGAATTATTGATTTTCATTGTCATATCATCTTGTCTTCAGTAACATGCATGTGTGCAAACACAAAAGTCATTTCATGTGTTTCCTCTACATGTAATGCTTCCTTTTCGCTTGTTTGACCAACTGTTGTCTTTGGCATGTTGATTGCTATGTCATGCTTGCGACCTTATTCTGGTGATATTGAAGGTTTGTCTTTGTGTGCATGAGTTGTTTTCGCTATGTCGACATCAGTTGCACACACGCACTAAGTTGTAAACATTGTCGCACAAGTGTCATCATGGTCGTTCGAAGACATATTTCAACTGTCGCATTTGTCACTCTCAACCTTCGAGTCAGTCTCACTGAGCACATGTTATCTTGATGGTTTGAGGTGTCTTTTCGTCGCGTCGTGCTAAGTGTGTGATCACATTGTCGTGTTTGCACAAGTACACTTTCTTTCACACTTAGTCAATTTTACTGAAAATATGTCAACCAGACAACCCTCCATCAACCGGACCTGATCTGAGTGACCTTGCACTGCTGCTTAGAACTACGCAAAGCTTAAGGATGTCCTCCAGGAAGCCTTTTTTGCTCAATTCTAGAAATGAGCTAGCTGACTGACACCCAAAACTGCACAAAATTTGTCCCAGAAACCGATCCACTCTACGCTTCTCGCAAGACCTCCCATCAAGGCTCCTGCTAGTCAACTAGAGAAAGAACTTGAGTTGTGACCCTGGGTTGTACTGAGCTCCAAAATTACACAGGGATGTCTTGCCCTTCCCATCTTACTTGCTCTACAACCAGCCCAAGAATTGCATAAAGTTGTCATGTCCTTCCCTTCCTTCTCGATTTGCAACCATCACAGGAATTGCACAGAGTTGTATTGCCCTACCAACCCTTCTTCCCTGCTCTGCAACCAACTCAGGAATTGTGTAGAGCTATCATGCCCAACCCTTCTTCCTCGCTTTGCAGCTAGCTCAGAAACCGCGCAAAACTATCCGGGCTCGGATTGTCTCTCAAGATTGCGTAGTTTTGACTAGCAACACCCATATCTCGACCTTGTGCTCCTATGGAAAACTGTGCTGATTTTTCTACTAGTGCCTCCTGCTACCCACAATGTCTTCCCTGGAGAAATTGTGCAGATCCTAGCTAGATGACTTGCCCAGTGCTCCCTTAGAAAATTACGCAGATTGGCCAGGCAGCCCCCCAACACCCCGCCTGGCCTTCCTCCTAGAACCTGCGCAATTCTGCCTCCCAGCTCGGTTTTTTCCCACAACTGTCATTACTGTCTAAAATTGTGAAAATCTCTCTTCCAATGACATCTGCACAGTTTTTCCCGACAATGCTCTGAAGCCTCACATTCCAGCTTGTGCTATGCTCTCCGTAGTCTTAGTTCCTTGTCCCTCTCCTAGTCACTTGCACCAAAATGGAAAACAATGCATCATGAAAGACTAGTATATTTTTGGATTTGATGTCGTTCTGTCATGAGTGATTGCAAGAACAGGTACATTGATGAAACATGGCATGAAGATGAACAGGATGGAAAAGATGTGCATGCTAGAAGACTTGCTCATGGTCGAACGAACACATGAAGCACATCGAGCAAGCGAGCAAAAGGGACACATTCGCATGCACCATCAAGCAAAGACCAAGACCATCAAAAACCCCGCACACTTTGTCATGCATAGGTGAAGACATGTTACACCGAGAGCATATCATCACTCAGTAGCACAACATCTTGACACAGACACCACAATCAACCAATACATGTCAACTGTGTCATGTCGAGTTGTGTCATGAGTTGTCTTGACCACATCACTACTATGGGCCATGCTTGTTGTAATCAATGTAATGAAAAGTGGAATTCCAATAGACCCACATATGAAATCGAAGAGTCATGTAAATTCGAAAAGTCATAAGAAGTCAAACAATCACGAGGGAAGTCAAAGAGTCACAAGGGTCAGTTATACCCCCTTGGCTATATATACCCCCTCATTGTATGAGAAATGGACTTTTCACCTTGGCTCCTCCCAAATAGCCTTGAGAGTCTGTAGTCAGTTCTTTGAGGAGCGAGGAGTGCCTCCAATGTCCCACTATTAGTGATGTATGGTGTACAAATGTGTCTTAGATCTTTTGCTTGATTCAAAAGCCTGTCTAAGGCCAGCACGTTTTCACGCATGTTTTGTATATGTTTATAAGACTATTCTTTAAATGTTTGTAATGCATGTTTTCTTAACCTGTACTAAGATAGTTGAACTACTTCGGTTATTTTAGTACTTACATTTTTTAATATGTGTTGTATTGTTTATAGCTGATGTTCTATCCATGTGAACTACTCCATTGGACATTACACAAACCATATTTATGTTTTCTTGGTTTTATCGACCATCACCCCCATGTGGACTATTTCACTGGACTGTGTACATGTTTTCCCTTGAAATTTGGTTTTCACGACTACCGCATCCACTGTGGACTATTCCGCTAGATGCTGGACAGACCCTTGTTGTTGTTCACACGTGTTTCTTCCTGGGTTGGGACTATTCTCTCTCATCAAGAGGATCACTTCACTCTCCCCTCTTACATTAAGAGAACCTAGACACCAGTTACATTAAGCACTCACTAGGCATACTCACCTCGCTTCCTTGAAGTTACAAGCATACCACTCCCATGTGATGAACAACAAGAGTTAAGGAAAATCTCTAAGATAATGGCAACCGGGCTATCATACCAGATGGGACTCCTACACCAAACGGTGTGAGGTCTAGTTGGGACTTCATACCGGGGATATCCCCTTGGTTGGCAGTTCCAAAATCATCAACATATTCCAACAGTTACAATCTTTATGGACGCTAGCTTTTAATTATCAAAAACTCTTTTGGAATTTTTGTGTGTGAAGGAAACGAAATTGAATTAAGGGGTATCACTAGGAGACCTGGTAAGATAACCGGCTCTAATGACATGACAAAGATTTTGAAGAAGCAACAACAAGGTGTAATTGCACAATTATGCTCACTAGATTTTCAAACATCTAAGTCACCCATTTCTCCAAATCTCCAAAAGTCCTTGATATTCATTCCAATGTATTTGACTCCCAAGTGTGTCCCACCTATTCGTGATGATGATCATGCTATTCACTTGATTCCAGGAAGTGTTCCTCCAAACCTCAGACCCTACAGATATCCTTATGCCTAGAAGAGTGAAATTGAATGTATGGTTTCAGAAATGCTAGAGACTAGTATAATTCAACCTAGCCAAATTTCTTTCTATGCTCCAATAGTATTGATACACAAGAAGGATGGATCATGGCATATGTTTTTGGATTATAAGGAGCTCAACAAGCTCACCATTAAAGATAAATTTCCCATTCCCGTCATTGATGAATTGTTGGATGAATTACATGGATAAATTTACTTCACCAAGTTGGATCTTCATTCAGGATATCACCAAATTAGAATGAAGATTGAAGACATTCTGAAAACAACATTCAGAACTCATGAAGATCATTATGATTTTTTGGTCATGCATTTTGGCCTTACTAATGCACCTTCCACATTTCAAGGCTCAATGAATTTCATTTTCAAACCCCTCCTTAGAAAATTTGTGTTAGTATTTTTTTATGATATACTAATCTACAACAAGTCTTGGAATGATCATGTTCTACATGTTGACAGGGTGCTCAAACTTTTTGAGAAGAAACAATTGTATGCAAAAACCTCCAAATATTTATTTTAGGTACATGAGGTGGAATATTTGGGTCATATTGTATCTCATGAGGATGTTAAGGTAGACCATAAAAAAATTAAAGCCATCAAGGGATGGAAAATCCCCATAACCTTCAGGCATCTTCGAGGATTACTTGGGCTGATAGGGTATTATCACAAGTTTGTTAAGAATTATGGGAAAATAGTGGCACCTCTAACGACATTACTGAAGAAAGATACATTTTCTTGGACTCCAAAAGAAACTAAGGCCGTTGAACATCTTAAAGAGGCAATGTGTCGAGCTTCGGTCTTAGCTACACCAGACTTCACAAAAACCTTTATTGTGGAATATGATGCCTCGAGAAATGGAATTGGTGTTATTTTAATGGAAGAAGGAAGACTCATTGCATTTGAAAGTTGTCCAATCAAGGGAAAGAATTCACACAAACCCATTTATGAGAAGGAAATGTTGGAAATTCTACATGCCCTAAAGCAATGACACCAATGACACCCTTACCTAATTGGAAGACACTTCAAGGTAAAAACATATCACAATAGTCTTAAATACTTCTTGGAAATCTCTAGAAGAGCAACAAAAATGGGTCACAAAGATGTTGGGTTATGACTTTGAAATAATCTACAATAAAGGGTAGGAAAATGTTGTTGCAGATGCACTTTCAAGAAAGGATGAGGATGTGGAGGCATTGCCCTGTTCCATTTCTATTATCCAACATGATCGGATAAATGAAGCAAGGGATGAATGGAGGAATGACGAAGAGGTTTGGACACTCATTCAAAAGTTGCAACAAGATACCAGTGCATATGATACTTTTATCTATAACAATGATTCACTATGGTACAAAAATCGCTTATATCTATGTCAGAATTCCAAACTCAAACAACAGGTTCATTTGGAATTACACATCTCTCCTATAGGAAGGCACTTAGGATTTATAAAAACTTACCATAAGGTTTAGAAGGATTTTTTTTGGAATGGCCTTAAATTTTATATTTAGAAGTTTATGTTTAAATGTTTGGTTTCCCAACAAAATAAAGTTGAGACAATTAAAACCTCAGGTCTTTTACAACCATTAGTCATTCCAAGTCAATGTTGGGAGGAGGTCTCAATGGATTTTATCATATGTCTACCCAAGTCTGAAGGAAAGAGTGTCATCATGGTGGTAGTTGATAGACTAACCAAGTATGCATGCTTTTGTGTGATATCTCATCCTTTAAAATCTAGTACAATCATTAATGTGTTTGTGGAAGCAATTCAAAAGTTACATGAAACCCAAAGATTGTTGTAAGTGACAAAGATCCCATTTTCACTATAAAATTTTGGACTTGATTATTTTCTAGTCTTGGTACTCAATTGGCTCAAAGCTTATCTTATCATTCTCAATCTGATAGGAAAACTAAGATAGTGAGCAAATGCTTGGAAGGATATCTTCGTTGCTTTGTATCTAATAAAAAAACACAATGGTCAAGTGGTTACCTCTGGCAGAATGGTGGTATAACACTTCCTTCCATACCATAGCAAAAATGACCCCATTTATGGTGCTTTATGGATATCATCCACCGTCCATCACATCATCTCTAAGAGATAGTTCTAAGGTTCAAATAGTGGAAGATCACATCAAGCATCAACAAAAAGTTTTCCAACTCTTAAAAGATAATATGACTCTAGTGCATAATCGAATGACGCAACAAGTAGATCAACATCGTAGTGAAATAATTTTTTACGTCGGTGATTGGGTATTTTTACAGCTACAACCATACAAACAAATGTCACTCAAGCAAGCTAAGAAGGATAATGAATTATCATCCAAGTATCATGGCCCTTATAATGTATTTCAAAATATTGGTACTATGGAATACAAATTGGAGCTACCTGCATCTTCATGAATACACCCAGTTTTCCATGTTTCATGTTTGAAGAAGGTCACAGGTGACAAGCTTCTAGCTCAAACTATATTGCCATAACTTGATGAGGAAGGAAAATTCATATTGGATCTTGAAGCAATCACAGAAACAAGAATCAACAAGTACATAATCTCTCAATTTCAGAGTATCTCATTAAGTGGAAGAACTTACTCGTTGAAGATTCCACATGAGAGGATGAGCATTTTATACGAAAGCATCCAAAACTACTCAAGCGTTGAAGACAACACTTATAATGACAACTTACAATAACTACTCAAGGGTTTACAATGACAAATTACTTTTATTTTGGCATCTTCAATGTGCTCTATTATGGAATGACCTCACATTCACAATACACTATGAGTGAAAAAAATAATTATGTAAACCCATACACTTTTCTCAAATTTTAAATATCTCAATGCTAATATAAGATTATACTAATTCCGCCTTTTTATAAGTTAAAGAATAACATCATTTCATTTTATTGTCACTAGAAAAATTTCACCACATATTATTGTTAATGGGAAAGTAGAATGAACATATTTGAAATTGAATTTAAATTAACATATTTTCTTTTAAATTTATTAAATTGTATTTTATAAAATATAACATTATATATTTATAAATTTTATGTTTGTGAAAATGCATAATTTTTATTTTATATTTTAAAATTTAATTGCATCTTTTTTAATATTTAGAAGTAGGAAGTAATTCATACTTAAGAAACTTGTTGACGAGTATATATATGTGTGTGTGGAGTTTTTAACTTAGTATTGAGTTGTGTTTATCACTTCCTGCAAAATGCCAAGAAAATTTAGAGATTATATTATCATGTTTAAGAAAACTGAGAGATATAGGGTTTCATGTTCAACTAAAAAAGATTGACAAAGGGAGAAGAGTCATACTTTGTTTGTCATGTCATCAAAGTGTATTAAGGTCTTGCTTAAACAAACCACATGTTATCACGTTCATCCGGGGGCGATCACTGAACCTAACAACACAAATAGTCATTAGTATGTAGTACGGTGTTTCCCCTTATCAAATGTATGTAAGATGATGACTTGTGGATTTGTAGCCACTATCAAGATCTATTTGATTATCATAGGTTTGAATGATTGTGCTACATCATCCCTTCCATGTTGTTGTTACTATTTCATGGAATGACTATACTTTCAATCCCATTAGTCAATTAATCCATAAAATTATCCCTATTGTTATCATTGCTTGATAGAGTGATGAAAATTTCAATCCCATTGATCAATTAATCCATAGAGATATCTTTGTGTGCCATATAGACTCATTTCAATCCCACTAGTCAATTTTGAACACTTGTTCAATATATAAATTAATTTATTCTCAAAGTTATGGACTGGAATTTACTTATGTAAAGTATTCCTTTATAGACTCCTCCTTTTTGAACACTGTAATACAAAAGGGACAACTCATAAGACATGGTTATCTAAATAATTATTTCAAGATCGAAATACTTTTGTTTTTCCTTTCTACATGTTCAAAAGAACCAAACATTCATCTATGTTGTTCTCTATTATCCATGTAGGTTTTAACCCTATATAGAAATTACCTGCAAATGAATTGTTAAACCAGAAAAATAAACAATAACGAGAAGATAAAATATACACGGAGAATTTCTCCTATAACCCAAACTAGGAAAACCAGATTGATTTTTCATTATACTTCTTTCAATTTACAATACATTATAAACATGTCAAAGCATCCATAAACCCCAATCCATTAACCCTGGATTAGAACATAATCGTAGTTCCCTTACTGAATCTACAAAATACCATGGGAAAAATCCACCATGCCCAAAACCATGCACGAAAACCATGTGCAAAACCATGGGTGTGTCTACCCACCATCCTTGGGTCTGCCCAACAATTATTGGGTCTGCATAAAACCCTGCGACTCCCCCATTGCACATGGCACAACTTAACAACATCTGGGACTAGGCATGGAAAGAATATAACACATACCCAACAAAGCCCACCTCACTTTTTTACCTAGTGTAGAAAATATCCACTCTTGTCTTTTTACATTTCGATTGGATCACATGAGCATAGTAATACATATTTTATTTTTCCAAGTTAAGTTAGGCCTAAATCAAGGCCAACTCCAATGTAACAAGCATTATATACACATAATCGTAGTTCCCTTACTGAATCTACAAAATACCATGGGAAAAATCCACCATGCCCAAAACCATGCACGAAAACCATGTGCAAAACCATGGGTGTGTCTACCCACCATCCTTGGGTCTGCCCAACAATTATTGGGTCTGCATAAAACCCTGCGACTCCCCCATTGCACATGGCACAACTTAACAACATCTGGGACTAGGCATGGAAAGAATATAACACATACCCAACAAAGCCCACCTCACTTTTTTACCTAGGGTAGAAAATATCCACTCTTGTCTTTTTACATTTCGATTGGATCACATGAGCATAGTAATACATATTTTATTTTTCCAAGTTAAGTTAGGCCTAAATCAAGGCCAACTCCAATGTAACAAGCATTATATACACATAAGTGTAACTAAATTAGCATGTAAAATTAGTTTTCCCACGTAAAAAATTTGGCCTAGTTTATAGTGAAGAAAATTTATATTCTATTATTTTAATTTTATTTTAAAAGATGTATAAAAAAAATAAAATAGAATATTTAAAATAACTAAAACGAAAAGTCAATGACAAAAGTATAATCAGACAAAACCTAAATACGATGTCTAGACAATTAACATTTTACCAATGTTTTATATGTTGTTAATTACAATGTAAGACATTTCCTCTTATCAAATCTATGTATGATTTTTTGATTCGTCAATTTGTGATTGTCATTTAAATCCTTTCGACAACCATTGTCTTAACATGATTATGCCATGTCATCCCTCCTTAATTGATGCCATTACTTTGTGGAATGGAAAATTTTTAAAATTTCCAATGGTATATTGTAGCCCAACTTGCTCATGTAAGCATCACCCAATTGTCCACTCCATTGACACTATCGGATCAAAAAAGTCAATCTAGGAGTTGAGGATGTTGCAAGCGGGATTGGATCATATAATCCATCGTGACATGACACAAAAGGGAAATGGGTTGTAGACTTAGAAGTTTTTGCAACTTCTTACCCAAATAATCTCCATTTTGGGGTTTTTGAAATACTTATACTAACAAGGGGCATGACTACTCTCTAACAAAAGCACTTTGACCAACTAAATATCCATGACATATTGGTGGAAATGATCAAATCACTAGTGGACTCCAATGCTTACAACAACAATTTCACGTCTTCCCTATCTATGGATTTTGTATAGATTCCGATATATAAACTATGTAGTGAGTTGTGTTGTATGTTAATGCAACATGATGGGAACAACTCCAATCATGAAAATAGTCTGCCATTAAATAATGGGTGGACTCTAAAAAAGAAGAGGGTTATGTATCATCCCTGAACAATGTATAAAGTCAAACATTTTGACCTGTGTTCCTAATGTGGTCACCAAAGCCAATGATCCAAAAAGAATGTAGGTTATGAAGATAAATGGTGGTCACTTTCTACATTTGCTAATAAATATTTTGTTGCAGAAGCCTATATACAATGTTGTTCTTAGTCAAACAAAAAAATGTTGTTCCTAGACAATTTTGTTCGACGAGAAGAGACAATTCGTTCATTATCATTTACTATTGAAGAGGTTAGGGTGAAGAATTCTACACACCTGGAAAAAAATTGTCTAAAATATTAAAGCCTTTTAACTTGAAGGAGGTTGAATTTACCCAAGTATTTGACCCTAAGGGCTAATTTTCAAGACATTTAGCATCAATGTTATAAGAAAACTTGTTCACCAAAACTATAAAAGGAAATAGAGAAAATGAAGTAGGAACATCAAAGGAAAAGGAAACAATGGTACATAATGATGATATATTAACTGAAGTGAGCATCAATTTAGAAGGAAAAACCAAGCAAAGAGTGAAGAACCCTACAAATGCACAACACTCTTTAGCCCCATAGACCCATTAAAGTTCCCCATCAACCCTGAGAAGGAAAGAAACATCTACAAACCATAGAGAGAGTAATGAACGACAAACAGGTGGAATTGATGGAGAAGAACCACCCCCTCATTATAGCTAGGAGTAAACACATATTGTTCCTTCATCGAAGAGTAAAAGTTATAGTAAAAAAGGGTCACATCACGCAGAAGGAGCCACTAATATGGAAGTGGACAGTGCTACAATTCCAAACTAGGTAGCACTATGTTTAGCTAGGAGCGAGAAGATAACATAAGAACTAGCTGTAGAAAATCCATTTGTTTTTTAGGAACAATGGTTCACAATGCACAATACTGATTATGACAAGGTTGGTAAGAAACTATATATTGAAAAGGTGCACATTAAGAACAAGAAACCTACTAAAAAGTGGAAGTGAAGGGTTGATTTCTCGGGAATAATACTGAAACAATGCATGACATATCCACATATTTGATGGTAATGTTGAAATCCATTCTTGTGGAGGGGCTGGTGTTGTTGTATTTACAAGTACAAAGTGTTGTTAGCCATGGAATGTTTGATTTCTAATGTTTATTGGTAGGCATGGTGGAAACATTATTTCTTTCAGGCCATGTTTAAATGTCAAATTGCTAGTGAGTGAATGAGGGAGTCATTCTTGGGAAGTATTGGTGTTCTGAGTGATGTCATGCACCAAGAAGAGTTGAGCAAGTCCCTGAAGGTACCTTAGAACTATAACTCAATGCATCACAATTTGACTGACATAACCTTGGGCTAAATGGGCTTGTTAAACCTGAATAAAAGCCAAAAATTTCATAATGGTAGGGAGTTGTGTTAATCCTTGTGATTAACCATTAATCAATTGGTTAATTGACCACATAATGACTGGCTCAAACTCTAATGAACATGGCACGGGCCACACCCAGGGTAATGTAACCTCCTATGGGAACATAACACTACATACTGGAGGCATGGGGCATGACGAGAAGTCTTCCCATTATCAAATGGGAATGTAGGTTCTAGGGACAGGAACTTATGTGTTGGGGATAGGGAATTCACGTTCTAGGGAAACTGCAATGTAAGTCCCGAGGGATGCGAACTTATGGGTTAAGGATTTCATGTCCCGGGGAACTAGAAGTTGTGTGTCCCAATTGTTAGGGAACATGAAAGTGTTAAAACCCACAAAGGATTGAACTACCCCCAAACCATCATAACGTCAAAATTATGACGCACATGAGAAGGGTCGAGCTCAATGGAACCCACAGACTTGAGTTGAGGTGGTTGAGGACACATAGGTCGACTGAGGTGATGTGGGATGCCACATAAGTGTTTATGATGATGTGGGTCGATGACATGGAAAGGGCGTTGATGTGGCACATTAACCATGTGATACGTGGTAGTGAGAATTAGACTTTTAGGGATTGGAAACGTGGAATCCATTGAACATGTAGAAATTGTTGGAAGCACCACATGGTACTAACGTGGGGTCCACATGCTTGAGGGCCACATCACCATGGAGTGTGACTCCTCAGAGGTGCTCTGTGGTTTATCCTTTGCAGTGGGACCATGATGTCGTGGTCGATGGAAGTTGCAAAATGGGTAATTCACTGTCAATTAATGCATAAATTTCACAACACGCTGCACCTGCCCTGCCGTAAGGCCAAGGCCTACCTTGGCACTGGGTTGTGGAGGCAATATGGTGCGGTGGCAAGATGGAAAACTATTTGTCCTATGAGACAAAAATGGAGGTGTCATAAGACGAGAAGTCCCTTGAACATCATATTTTCGTTTGAACAATTATAACATAAAATAACAAAAAAATAAGGTATGGGTCAAACACTTGGGGGCCCATGGTCTAGGGGACATGGCAAGTGTCACAAAGTCTGAGCCTTAGCCACATTGGCACCTAGGGTGATGTGGAGCTACTTGAGTCAATTGGGGTTGCCATGAGGATGCCATGTGGGTGCCACGTGGCAAGTCCTTGCCTATGTGGTAGGGTTACGTAATGAAACTTTAAATGGGCATAACCTTTGATCTGGGTATCAGATCGAGATAAAATTTATATTGCTAGAAAACTCTTGACAAGTTGAATGCAATGGTACCATTTAAATTTAATTATGCTAACTTTAGGAAAGGATGAATTTTGTAATCCCATTTCCATGATGAGATAATAAAGGTTGGGTTAAATAAAAGTAACACCTTCCATTCTACCTGGAAAGTTTAAGGGGGTGGGAGGGAATGTTTGTAACAACCCTTGTTTGATTTTCTATGTAAATAAAATAAGACCAAGTTCACAGGACACGTATTCCAAGTTAAATGTTGGGTAAAACATAGCAATGGGTATCACTAGTGATTAATAAATGGCTATGGAAATAGACAAAGACATTGGCAAAGGTAAAAAGACATTAATTGACATTTATTTATGAAAATAAAGGAAAATAGGAGAAAAGGGAGATGAAGGGTCACAAATTTGCATGAGGAGGAAATTGAAGAGAAAATAGAGGAAAATACAGAAAATAGAGGCATAAGAGGATCAATTAATGGCTTTGACTCTCTCAATTCATTCACTCTCTCTCTCTCTCTTACACTCTAACACACTTAGAGTATTCTTGGAGCACACTGGTATTCACTTGGATTGGAGAAAAAGGCAAAGGAACCAAGGAAGCACAAGTAGGCAGTGAGATCAACAATTACAATTGGATTGCTTGTAGATAACAGGTTGCATGTATGATCTCCATATCCATTTTTGGATGCATGGTATATGCATGTGATTTTTTGGGTATGTGTTGTTATTGGCATGGAGGATTGCCTAGATTGGCAGTGATTTGAGCCTTGCCTTGCCATTTCCAAGATAGCCATGGTGTTGTGGGTTTTTCCACTTGCTTGTTTTTCTAATTGGCTCTTAGTTTTTCCCTATGGTTGTGGGTTGGAACAAATGCTCTCGAACCCTAGACAACTTGGGTTGAGTTACTAGTCCTGGAGCCTAGCTTGGAACAAACGCTTTGGAGCCCTTGGTGGGTTGAGTTACTAGTCCTTGGAATCGGGTTGGACAAATGCTCTAGAGCCTTGTGACAATTGTGGGTCGAGTTATTAGTTCCTCGAGCCCTGGACAACTTGGGTAGAGATCAATTTGGTTGGTGTTAGTGATGTCTAACTGTGTAGGTGGAATCACTGTGGTTGGGGGTTAAGGTGGTTTGGCCTCTAGAACCCTGGTTTGGTTTTGTTTTGGTTTATTCCATGAGATCCCACATTCATGCTTGGAATATGGTGCGGGGGTGATTGGATGAAAGAGAGATTTGGTTCAGCCCAATATATGGTTGGGTGGTATGTGGAAGTCCCTAACTTGGTTGGCATTTTTATATGTTAATATGAAGTATTTTCCTATTGTGATTTATGAGCACTTGTGCTGGATATCATGTTGATGTTTATGATTGGTTTTCCATGGTTTATATGGTGGTTATTAACTAATTATATGCTAGTCATATTTTGATAAATTAATGAATGGCTAATGAATTCATGGACTAATAAGTGTTATTGCAGTTATGTGGAGAGAGCATAAAGTCGTCTTGATGATTCTCTGGTGAGCTTATTGAATTAGTGAATAGATATGTATTTATAACCTACAAATACTATGTACACAAAGTGTTTGCATATATGAGTAATTTGGGCCTCCAACTTCACGGGGTCATAACTTTGGCATACGATCTTCATTTGACTATAATAATACCTCATTTCAAAGATCTCCACAAGGAGGCCAATCATTCCAATTTTTTCCGTTTTCTTTAAAAATGTCGTTTTGGCCCTCAAAACGACCTCCAAAGTTTAGAACTCGAAAACTGCGAAAAATAGAAAGTTCTATTAAATTTAAGGGAATGAAACTGAAAAGAAATAGTGTTGGGTCAAGTTAGGTTGATAACAATGTGATCATGTGTCACTGGGTGTTTGCAGTCAGTTATGGACATGTGGACCCTGTTTTCCATAAGTGCATATTACATAGTAACTCTCATCTCATGTTATCGGAGTAAGCAGGTCAAAGTGGGTAAATGTGGGGTGGGGTGTTACAGTGTTACAATCCAATATTATTTATTTGTTTATTTTTTCGAATCATGAATAATTTTTTATGCTTAGGATCACATGTCTTGTAACATCCTCATATCTATCTAGATGTATAATTGCATAATTGTATAAAAACAAAGTGTGACCCCTTATAATAATCCACTAATGATTTATAAGAAAGAAATTTCCATTCAAACAAGATACTTATAGGTATTGGGCCATTACCCTCTTTCCTTGTGTTGGAAGAAAATGAGCTTTTAGCCACACACATAAATAGTTTAAGGTATTTTTTTTTTTTTTTTGTAAGTAAGCATTTGTATTAAGAAAACAAACGTATAGTACAAAGGGACTGCCCGGGCAGAAAGAAGCCCGAAGCTTAGCAGAGAACAAGACAAACTGGACCAAAAGACTTCCTATAGAGCCCCTAAGAAAGCGGGTAGCCGGCAAGGATGAACTATCCACCTCGGCCTAGAGGAGTATACAAGAAAAGAGCAGCGCTGAACAAAAGAAACACAAGCTAGCAAAGAGACAAGAGCCCGAGAAGGGGTTCTACCCGACATGGGTGGGAACCTCAGTTCGGCCCTTCTTGCCTTTCTTCTTGCCCACTTTGACCCATCCAAGATGATCCGGCTTGGATGGAAAGACTTGCATGCTGAGCTGAGCTGACGGAGAGATCTCCTTGTCCGAATCCGACGGAGATGTCTCAAGAGTTCGTTTCTGCGAGAGAGGAGGGACTGATGACTCCACAGGACCTGTTGGGGGCGGGTCCTGTGCAGGCGAATCCTCCATCCCGTCCTCATTTTCTTCCTCTTCATCAGAGCTGGAACTGAAGTCATCCATGGGGGGCGGATCACAAGGCTTCCAGCTTTTGGATTTCGGCTTGGGAGCAGCCTTCTTCTTCTGGGCTGGAATCGCTGGACACGATTTGTGAAGGTGCCCTGTAAGATGGCAGTTTCTACAGCGGAACGCTGTGTTCTCATAATCCAGGGGTTGAGTCCAATGGAAGTCTCCAATCTTGAGAACAATCTGATCTGGTAATCCTTTGCTCATGTCTATTTCTGCGCAGATTCTTGCGAAGGTGTAGATGCCTTTTTCCCCTCTGGAGGTGTCTGTGGCTAGATGGCGGCCTAGCTTGTCACCGATTCCTTCAAATACAGCGAAGTGCCATAAAGGAGCTGGGAGATTGGGAAGCCTGACCCAGATAGGGAGTTTGGTAATGATAGCTGTGGAGGGATCAAAATCTGGGAACCAGGGGGTTAAAAAAAGACCCGCTGAGTCCCAAAACCAAGGTCCCTCAGTTAAAGCTTTTTGATAATCCTCACTGTCAACAAAAATCACAATGAAGAAGCCTTTAGAACAGAGAAGAACCTTGTAGTTGTTGGTCCAGTTAGATTGAACCCATTTGTATAGGTCTGCTGTGCATGGCCATAGACCGTTGAACCTGCAAATGATGCCCTTTTCGGCATACAGTTGGAACTGCCTGTCCATAAATGGATGCACTATTTCAATGGAGGGGGTTTCCTCCATCTTGTCCACCAAAAAAGGTTTTGGACCTTGGACTAGTGGAGCTGCATTCTTGGGTTTCTGGGCGTGGACGACATCTCTGTAAGAGAATGCTGCTGCTGAAGATGACTGTCCAGCCGCCCCCCCTCTTAAACGAAGGGAAATAATGATGGCAACATTTCTTTGAATATTGTAAAAAGAAAGGGGTAAGAGGTCTTCCAGCTGTTTACCTTTGAAAAGGAGCCTTTGAGAAGCTGCAGGAATCCCCACCCTGAGAGCCAGTTTATGTTTGAGGCCCTGCACAGAATCTGAAGCGCTCACCCATTGGAGCAGAGATTTGCCTGAGAGGAGCGTGATGAAGATCTGGAAGGACTCGGAATGCTTCTGAATCTGTCGTTCTCTGCCAGACTGAGGCGAGTCTCTTTGTTGCGTTCCGTCAAACATTTGCCACGCATCCTCCCTGCGTAGGCTTACTTCAGGTATTCTGAGACGCAGAATTTCTGGAAGCATTAACAGGCTTCCAATTCTAGGGGGAAATTCGGAAAGGAACCGATACGAGGGAAAAGGGTCATACAGCGTAGCCCAACTCCCCGCCCTCAAAAGGATTCGAGAAAGAGGGACCAAACAAGGGGGAAACCGTATTAGTGAAAAGGAAAAAAAGCCTCCAGGCTGAGGGGACTCTGTTTGAGCCGCTAACAGGTAACAGATTCTGAACAAGGCTATGCTCGAACCTCTGCTGGAAACCAGGCGAGAGCAGTCATGGGAGAAGTCGGAAACAGGGAGGGCGTCGGAATAGATGACAGCCCCTTCGCCGACAGAGCTATGCTGGACAGAGAAACCGCGCAACAGACACATATCGAGCCAGCCAACCCCAAGGTCAGGACAATGGAGGGGAGGCGCCGTGGAGATGCAGCGAACCCAGGCTGCGTCGGACAAAGGGAAGCTAGATCTGCAACAAACCCTAAACGCCGCCATTCTCTCGTCGTCTCCTCTAAGAATATTGTCACTCTCAAAGTGTTGTTTGATTTGAAGGATAGATTCATCAGTTTAAGGTATTACTTGCAAACCAAAAGATAAAACAAATAAGTAATATCCACAAAATACATAGTTTAAAATATTATATAAGATTAAAATATGATTTTGACCCATCATTAATATTGTATCTATATTTATATCCTCTTAATCATGTGCAAGGCTATTAATTTATGTCCTCTTAATCATTTATAAGAAAGAAACTTCCATTCAAACAAGATACTTATAGGTATTGGGCCATTACCCTCTTTCCTTGTGTTGGAAGAAAATGAGCTTTTAGCCACACACATAAATAGTTTAAGGTATTACTTGCAAACCAAAAGATAAAACAAATAAGTAATATCCACAAAATACATAGTTTAAAATATTATATAAGACTAAAATATGATTTTGACCCATCATTAATATTGTATCTATATTTATATCCTCTTAATCATGTGCAAGGCTATTAATTTATGTCCTCTTAATCATTTATAAGAAAGAAACTTCCATTCAAACAAGATACTTATAAGTATTGGGCCATTACCTTCTTTCCTTGTGTTGGAAGAAAATGAGCTTTTAGCCACACACATAAATAGTTTAAGGTATTACTTGCAAACCAAAAAATAAAACAAATAAGTAATATCCACAAAATACATAGTTTAAAATATTATAAGACTAAAATATGATTTTGACCCATCATTAATATTGTATCTATATTTATATCCTCTTAATCATGTGCAAGGCTATTAATTTATGTCCTCTTAATCATTTATAAGAAAGAAACTTCCATTCAAACAAGATACTTATAGGTATTGGGCCATTACCCTCTTTCCTTGTGTTGGAAAAAAATGAGCTTTTAGCCACACACATAAATAGTTTAAGGTATTACTTGCAAACCAAAAGATAAAACAAATAAGTAATATCCACAAAATACATAGTTTAAAATATTATATAAGACTAAAATATGATTTTGACCCATCATTAATATTGTATCTATATTTATATCTTCTTAATCATGTGCAAGGCTATTAATTTATGTCCTCTTAATCATGTGCAATGCTATTAATTTATGTGTTATCCATAAGCAATTAATTTTTAATCCCATCCATACATATATATAAACTTTATCAATAAATTATAGATTAATTGAATATTGATTTATAACTACATTGATGAAGTACCACACTAATTGATTTATATTAAATTTAATATCATCACATTTAATGTTAAAAATAAAGTGATATATATATTATATATATATATATATGCACCTATAGAGTATATAAATGTATTTATATATATATAACTAACATGAAGTTGTAGAGTAATTGGCTTGTATTAATTCTGTCAATTTTAAGTTCACATAAGCCCGAGTGTACCTCACACAATGTTCAAACTTTAGCAGTCCTAAGGGGCACAGTGTCTAGGTTTGACCTGTAAGGACCTGCAGCCTTTGACACGCACTCCCGGCATGAAGTGCGATGGCGAACAACTTGAAAGGAAGGAAGTGCGAACTCGGCCTAACGCGCGAAGCAGTCATGTGTTAATGCAAGTGCGTAGAAGGTTGAGCGATGGTTTTATAGGCGTGAGAGCTTGGTTGATTACCCACGGGACCGACTTACAAACATAGCAAGGCCGACTACACTTGTGGGCGTTTGGAAGAAGGTTGACTTGTATTTGCGATGGAGATGAGGGCGTGGGCAGGTCGGCTGGGTAGCCAAGACCTCGCCCTGCCACTTGTATAAAATAGCAGGCATGGAGCCTCATTTGGCATCAACAACTTCGCTCAACACATGTAGAGAAGTGCGCAGATCTAGTGTGTGGACGCAACAAGAAAGGAAGGTGCAGATTTTGGTGATGCACCTGCTCTTGGGCAATGCTGCACGAAGGTAGCACATATCTCGGCTTTGGGTGAGACTTGGCACGGGTGTCTTGGTAGCTCGGGTGAGCACCCCCCCGTCGTGCAAGGGTAAATGGTGGAGACTTGGTGAGTCGCCCGTAGGTGCGAAGTTGGAGAATGGTGGAACGTGGTGAAGCCGGGTGCACGGTGAAACATTGGTGAAGTCGGTTGTGCGAAGGGGGTGTCTTGATGACTTGGTGGAGTCACCCGCCCGTCGTGCACGAAGACAAGGTTCGGTTGTGAAGTGCGGAAGGCAGCTCGTGTGAGGGCACGCCCACCTGCCTTGGGCAAGGAAATCTTGGTTGTCACACGGTAGTGTGACAAGATTGTAAAATTGACTAAGTATGAAACTTGGGGTTTCCATGTATACTTGTAAAGCTTTGTAATATTGAAAGACTGTATAATATATTGTTGGGTAGACTCATTGTTCAGGGAGTTGCCCCTCCCTTTATACTGTGCAATTGTGTTCTTTATGTATAATTGCTGATGTTAATGAATGTGTATGGGTGTTCATTGGTATAAAGGAACATTAATAATTACTTGCTTGAGAAACACAAACTAAGTAGGATAAGTGGTTAGGCGTAGTCCACGAACATAAGTATTGGTGAAAAGAAAGTGTTTGGTAAAGCTGGACCTCGCCTTGAAAGACTACCAAGGCTCCGATGGTCGTGACATGATCAGTTTGAAAAATGACTCTGTCTCCAGCGATATAGTTACTCATCCAAAATATGAATTGGCCTTAGCCCAGATCTGAGATCTAATATACATAATTTTTACAAAACATTTATTTATTTATTTATTTATTTATTTAT